>PVIH01003287.1:97997-164505 GCA_004025045.1 Sigmodon hispidus | reverse complement strand
GAACCCGGGTCCTCTGGAAGAGCAGATGGTGCTCTTAACTGCTGAGCCATCTCTCCAGCCCCGCTTGTACGTATGTTTGAGAGTGTTGGATAGACAATGTGAGCTGCCATGTGGGTGCTGGGAATTGAACCTGGATCCTCTGGAAGAGCAGACAGTGCTCCTAACTGCTAAGCCATCTCTTTCCTCCAAATTTCTTTTTATTTTATTTTATTTTTTTTTTAAAACTTTATTTATTTATTTGCCTTGGTGTTTGCCTGGAACTGGAACTACAGACAGCTGCCAGCCGCCATGTGGGTGCTGGGAATCGAACCTGGGTCCTCTGGAAGAGCAGACGGTGCTCTTAACCGCTGAGCCATCTCTCCAGCCCCTAATTTCTTTTTAATTACATGTTTTTTCTTAACCTCGGAGCCATCTCTCCAGCCCAATTACATGTTTTTTCTTTGTGTGTCTGGATATATGGGTGTGCCTGACATGGGGTGTGTGTGTGTGTGTGTGTGTGTGTGTGTGTGTGTGTGTGTGTGTGTGTGTGTCAGAGTCCATTTTGTTTCCTACCCTGTGGGTCCAAGGGCTCTAACTCATGTCATGTACCTTTACCCACTAAGCCCTCATACTACACTTAAAAAAAGGCATGCGGAATTTCCTTCCTGTTTTCCACGTTCTAGAAGAGGCTCCAATGCATGTTTGTCAGAGCGGCAGTAAGATGAGGCAGACAGGAAATGCACCTGAGGGTTGAGGCCCAGCTCTTCCTTCTCCACCCTCTGGAGTCCCTGTGGCATGCATGCAGGTATGTGCTGTGTACACATCGTGTGTGTGATATCACCCACACCTCCAGAGGCTTACCGTCTTCCACATAGTCAATGGTGGAGAGATGCTGAATCCGGCTGCACACCACGCTACCCTGCCTCCGCAGCTTGGGGCGTTGAGTGGGAGGTGGAGAGGGGCTGGGAGCTTCCTGGGGGCCAGATGCGCTGTCCTGGGGTAGCGTGTGCTCAGCAGCCTGGCTCAGCTCAATGCAGTACTCAATGAGGCTGCTCATCAGCTCTGCCTGGGGAGGGAGAGGGCTGGTGTGAGGTCACAGAGCGGCAGGTGTTGGGGTGACGCTGACACAAGGTGGGAGCAGGTGGCGGTAGAAGGAAAGAGACAATGGCAGGTTTTCTAGGGACTAGAGGGCAGGAAGATGTGACTTCAGAGGTAAGGTCTAGAAAGCGGGCATGCTAGTCAGAAGGTACAGTTTAGGAGTCGATGTGCACTGGGCTTCTAGATATCAGCCACAGACAGGGTGGAGACAGCCAGCTGTCTAGGTGAATAAAACTGCCATGTGCTGGCTGAAAAAGCTTTGGCCTAAGAAGGAGGGTGGTTCCTCCTGAGCAGCTCTTCTAATGTGATATCTGAGAGGTCCGGAAACAAATGCCTTTTTACACACAGATGGAAGGGAACACCTGGGGCTGGAGAGATGGCTCTGAGGTTAAGGGCACTGACTGCTCTTCCAGAGGACGTGAGTTCAATTCCCAGCAACCACATGGTGGCTCACAACCATCTATGATGACATCTGGTATCCTCTTCTGTATATTGTATACATAATAAATCTTAAAAAAAAAAAAGAAAAGAACACCTGGGGCACAGCAAATGGCCAATCACCAGCTAGGTACCAGGACAGCTGGTCTAGGGCTCTGCCCAAGTTTACAGAGGCAGTATCTGTTGGGAAACACGCTTACTGAGCACCTACTGTGTGCCTGGCCCTGTACATAGCTTGTTGCTTGCTGGTACTTCTGAGAACTGAGACCTGAATTAAGTCAGAAGCCTGGGAGTGCCACCATAGACCCAGCAGCCTTAGCCCAGCCTGTGGGGGGGGGCACAGACTAGCCCCCTAGACTTTAAGCCTTAGTCTCTACATGTCCTGTCCTAGTGTGCTCACGGAAAAGCTCACCCGATACAACACATCTCTCATGAGCCACACTAACAGCCACTGCGCAGAACTTGGCCAGTAGGACTGGAAGAGAATTTCCCTAACCTAAGACATCTAGGAAGCACCGTGCAGAAGCCACATTGCTGAGAGACTATGTTTTCCCTCAGGTCAGAGGAAGGCCAGAGACACTATCTATTCAGCACTTTCCTGACTGTCACTGAACTCTGCCAAGGTCGAGGAGCACACAGACAAACCAGGATGCTGCATTCAGACAGCAAAACCAGCCGCCACACAGAATCCAACCCTCTAGAGCTGGCTAGCATGAGATCTGGTGCCCTCTTCTGGCACACAGGCATAGTGGAGGCAGAGTGTTGTCTACATAATAAATAAATCTTAAAAAAAAGGGGGGGAAGGGGGCTGGAGAGATGGCTCAGTGGTTAAGAGCACTACTCTTCCAAAGGACCAGAGTTCAATTCCCAGCACCCACATGGCAGTTCACAACTATAATTCCAGTTCCAGGGATCTCACACTCTCATACAGACATACATGCAGGCAAAACTCCAATGTACATTCAAAAAATAAAACAAATGAAAGGCAAGGTATGTGCTGAAAGGGTATCGGCCAATCTCTGCCACGGGAGGAAGTGCCAGGGAGGCAGAATGACCCCTCACCATCTGTGATGAAATGGACCCGACAGCAAGGGCAAGGGGACTCCTACCTTTAATCCCAACACTGCTCTCTGAGTTCTAGACCACCAGGGCCTGTGCCAGGGTTACACAGTGAGAACACACACACACCGTGGGCCGCAGTTAACCAGTGTGGAAAGATGCCATCATTAGTCACTAACTAGGAAGGTACAAAGTAAACCTGCAGTGCCTGTCCCAGTACTGAGCTACTACAACAGCAACCAAATACAAATGACCATACCCAGTACAACTACAGAACGTGAACATGAAGCAGCGTGGAGGTCTGGAAAGCAGGTTGGCTGAGTCTATTAAAACAGACTCCAAGTTCACAGCACAATCCAGCAATCTAAATTAAAATCAATTATTTAATCTAATTGAAACTCTTTGGTTTTAGTAGGACTTTAAAAAAAGAGGGTTAGGGGCTGGAGAGATGGCTCAGTAGTTGGTAGCACTGACTGCTCTTCCAGAGGACCTGGGTTCAATTCCCAGCACCCACATGGCAGCTCACAACTGTCTGTAACTCCTGTTCCAGAGATCTGACACCATCACACAGACACACATGTAGGCAAAACACTGATGCACAGAAAAATTAAGAAAGAGGGTCTGTATCCACATAAAACCCTATACACAAATGTTCAATGCAACTTACTGGCAGAAGTCCAAGTGGGAACAACTTATATGCTCTGCAAAGGTGAGCAAGCTGTGTACCTGTGCCGCTGACCACTGAACAATAAAAGGGATGAATGGGATGTGAGGGTGGGGGGGTCATCCAAGAGACAGGACTGCCTAATGTGTATGGCCTTGGGTTTGATCCTCAGCAGCAGAAAGCAAGAAAGAGAAAGGAAAGAAGAAAACAGACACACCACACAACACGGATGAATCTAAAAGCATATTTGGTGAAAGGCAGCCACCCTCAGCGGCTGCCACATCACACAGTGGGAGACAACTTGTGTTTCTATTTGCTGCTTAGTAGCTATCCAAGACTCGATTCTTTTGGAAGGACAGAGGGAAAGGACATGTGTTCTTAATGTTGGAAGTCCTGGCATCTGTCTACAAGCTAAAATAAGAAAGAGAAGACAAGAACAGGCAGGCCCCAGAAGGCTCACAACCAGGACAGCTCTGCCGTTGCCTGAGTAGGAGGAGAAGAATGGGCTGCACCTGCTCCTCAGCTTCCTCTCAGGGGCTTTAGCAACAGGGATGGCACGGCTGTGTAGACAGCCTAGGCTGGCCCTCAAGAGACAGCCTGCAGCTGCCACCTCCTGGTGTGTGACCCCAGAGCAGGTGCAGAGGTCCAGGGCCCTCAGGCCAACCAAAGGCAGACACCCTCCTCCCAGGCTCTGGGCACCCCAGCTCCCGTGGGATCCCCTGGAGATCGGGACCCAGTCTCTGTGTCCGTCTCTACCTGCTTGGAGTAGATCCTCAGTAGCTTGTTGACAGGAGTGCCCTCACTGTCACCATCAAACTCCAGCCACAGGACAGGCTCTTCCTCCTCAGGGGAAGTGTGGTCCCAGGACAGCTCCTGAAAGCGCAGTCCCAGCAGCACATGCTGCAGTGGGAACAAAGGACAGGCTTAGGCTCCCACTTCCACTGGGTCCCGATCAGGCCCCCCGAGGAGACGCTCAGCCGGGGCCTCTCTGGACTGACACGTCCTCATACCGTCTCATGTAGCCTCCTTGTGCTGATATCAGAGGATATTTACTGTTCTTGTCTGTCACACAGAACTGAACTGAAGCTGAGAACTCCAGCCCTGAGAAGAGCCCCAGACCTCCGTGCTAAGTCTGCATCTCTTCCTGTATGAGGGCAGGAATCCACACCCATCAGCATCAGCTCTTCCCTCCAGCCAAGTCCAGGGTTTTGCCCTGGGACCGGCTGGGATGGGCATGCCAGGGCACAGCTACAAGCAACTGCTGCATGGGGGGGGGGGGCCGACGCCACTGATTACAAGGTGAGCCAGAGGTATGGCACATACGAAATAAGGAAGCTCTTGGCCAGCCCAGGGAACTCCCAGCAGGAATCTGTGGGAAATGGCCAGCCAGGCTCCACCATTGGCCAGGATGTTGCCAGACACTTCCCACTCAAGAGTCAGACTCCCGGCTGTCACCCATCTGCATGGCTCAGACCAGACTCAAAGAAGGTCCCAGGATGCATAAGCACAGGGACATCTGAGCCTGGCAGAGTCTACTACACAGTCCACTCAAATACTGTTCCTAGGATGCCTATAGGCCTAGGGAGACCAAGAAGACAGGACCAGACCCCCACTCCCTTCTGCCCCACCTATGACAGTTCAGTCCCACCCTGAGGAGCTAGACTGAGGTGGTACCTTCTCCTTGCTGTCGATAACATGCACACCCTCCAGACTGATGGCCACTGTGACTGGTTTGCGCCCAGCTCGATGCAGGAAGCCCTGGGCTGGCTTGTCAATCTCACCATGGAAGAAGGCACACCTGGAGAGGACACACGTGTCAGCCGCTCCCTCCAGCACCCAGCACCCACGGGAAGACTACTCTGGGTACCCAGAAGCTTAAACTGTTTGGGTGACTTTAGGGTAAACAGCAGTCTGCTCTGAGGGGTGGAGGGCAGAAACCCGTAGAGGGAGGTATGTGGGGGGGACACCTGATTGGCTATGTAGGACAGGACTGGACACCTGATTGGCTATGTAGGACAGGACTGGACACCTGATTGGCTATGTAGGACAGGCCTGGACACCTGATTGGCTGTGTAGGACAGGCCTGGACACCTGATTGGCTGTGTAGGACAGGCCTGGACACCTGATTGGCTGTGTAGGACAGGCCTGGACACCTGATTGGCTGTGTAAGAACGTGTGGAAGGAGGATCTAGGTAACAGCACACAGGGCGGGCGCTGTGGGAAGAAGGAAGCACAAACCCAGGAAAGAGGAGAGAGCCAGCTGCTGCATCAGGAAGCCCACGAGGCCTGGGGCCTCAAGTGAGGGTAAGGTTGAGCCTGCTGCACTGCCCAGGGCAAAGTCCTTTAGCAGCCTGGACGTGCAGGGGCATTCAGGAAGGTGGGTGCTTTCAGGGGGACAGAATGACAGACACCTAGCTGCTGTCTCCTTTACAAACCATGATTTCTCCTCTTGGCACCTGCCTGAGCCACAGCCCAGGTCAAAGCCAGCTCTCTCCATGCACTCCCCTCTTCTGGAGAATTCTACATCCCCCTGAGCCTTTAGGGTTAGCTGATGAAGAAACTGAAGCTGTCCTAAGACCTCTACATCTGTTAACTTTTCACACACTCCCGGATTGCCCACTAGTGAGCACACCCACATGTACACATGGCACACACACTTTATAAAACCCGGGATTGCTTGTCCCTGCGAGGCCCACATCTCCGGCCAGTAAACTCCATAAAAGCTAGGTACAATCACTGCCTGTTTTATCCTTTTTTTTTTTCCTTGCTTTTTTGAGACATCCAGTTTCTCTGTGTAATAGCCCAGGCTGTCCTGGAATTCACTCTGTAGACCAGGCTGGCCTCAAACTCAGAGCTCATCTGCTTCTGCCTCCTTAGTGCTGGGATTAAAGGCCCGCACCACCGCCCACTCACACCAACTGTTTCTCCCCTCTTCTCATAGTGCTCGCTCGCTCTCCCAGGTCCAGCTGAGGCCAATCCCCAGCACAAAGATGCTCTCGATGGGGCACAATGAGCAAAGCCTTGAAGATGCAGAACTGGAGCATGTGGCTCCTGGCAGGGAGACAAAGGTTCCCGCTGGACAGTCTCCTCACACCATGCTCCACTGTCTACCTGGCCATTTCTCAGGGCTCCAGATTTTTTTTTTTTTTTAAACTTTATTTATTTGCCTTGGTGTTTGCCTGGAACTGGAACTACAGACAGTTGTTAGCTGCCATGTGGGTGCTGGGAATCGAACCCGGGTCCTCTGGAAGAGCAGATGGTGCTCTTAACCGTTGAGCCATCTCTCCAGCCCCAGGGCTCCAGATTTTAAACAATTCACCAATCATTTTTTTCAGCTCCAGAACAGGAACCCAAATGCCTGTGTGGAATCAACACTTAGGCATCTTTCAGCTGTTATATCCAAAACCAGGTTCCTACCTTAAAGAACCTGCGCCACTGAAGCTGCATCCCAGCAAATAACAACGGGTCAATACAGTGGGCCAGAAAACCATCTGTCTCTAGGTTACCGTTCCCACCTCCCTGCTCTCCTGGCCGCTATTCACAGTGGTTCCACACCTGTCTCCCACTCGAAGGGCAGCTTCTCCACTGTGTGGGGCATGCCCAGCAAGACAACTATTTGTTACACACTGTATGTGAACAGGAGCACTAACTGAAAGGGCAACTGACCAGGCTAGTATGTGGCTGTGGTGGGCCGTAGAGGACGGAGGAGGAGGAGGAGGAGGAGGAGGAGGAAATATTCCACTTAGGGCTGTGTCAAGCCAGCTCTTCAAAAGAAGGATGGTACCACTGGAACCTGGCTGGGATCCCTGCTGCTACACTGTCAAGCCTGGGGCAGTCTGGAGGTACTGAGAGGGGGCAGGAGCTCCCAAGGTGCACCACTTACCCATAGAAGGGCAGCTCATGGCACTTGAGGAGGTAGGCGCGGTAGTGGGAGCCCAGCGTGGTCTCATGCTCGCTGTCACCGCCTGTGGCTTCCTTTACCTGGCGGTAGGCATTCAGCAGGCCTTGCTCGCCTGGCCCGGTCTTGGCCCCACGACCTCGGAAGGCAGCGAACAGGCCATGGCCTCGTTTGCAGAGGTGGGCAGGGAGGAAGGAGTCCAATTTCTCCCTGCAGGGGAAGGAAAATGGAGAAGTGGCTCTTTCAGGGTGTGAGTACCATGCTCACAGGGTGGGCAAGGCTTGGCAGGTAGCAGGGCTTAGGAACCTTCCAGGCATGACTGCACCAACGCCCTCTGCTATTACTCTGTACCGCCAGCTCCCAAATAACACAGAGACTTATTACTTATGAAAGCTTGGCCTTAGCTTAGGCTTGTCTCACAAGCTCATGTAAGTTAAATTAACTTGCTTCTATTAATCTATGTTTTACCCTGTGGCTTTTTACCTTGCATTTCTGGCTCCCTCCATGTCTCCTTGGCATCTGCCTCACGCCTAGACACATCACCTATTCTGTCTGTAAGTCCCGCTTGTTTCTCTCCTGCCTAGCTAGTGGCTGTTCAGATCTTTATTAAACCAATCACAGTGGTATATCTTCACATAGTGTATGAACATCCCACAACACAGTAGAGGTGACAGAGAATGCTCACTGTCCCCACCCAGCAGTGGTCTGCTCAGCTTGGTGCAAGGCCAACCCTGCCTGATACGCAAGGCCTTGAGCTGGGGGTGGGAAATATGGGTTCTCAGAAGGGACTTCACAACTTCTAAGCCACGGATGGGATAAGAGACCCAGAGTATGCATGGGGGGGTCAGATTGGAGCCCCTTCACAGGCTAGGCTCTGAAGCTCTTTGAGACCAGCAGGGGCCACTGTTATTCCTAGTCACAGTTGCCTTTACACTCAAACACAAGAAAGCTTTGTGAACCTAAGGCCAGGACTTGGGAGGAGGCCCCACAGGACAGGGCAGGGTTACCATCCAAGGCCCCTCTGACCCTGCTCTCCTGCTGAAATACGAAGACCTCCTCCCTGTCAGCTGTGAGAGACAGACTGGGTGTCACCAGGACTAATCCTCACTGAAGAGAGGAGACAAACGTTTTACCACCCGCTGCATGCTGGGTGTTATGGAGGACCCTTTTCTCATCAAATGAGGCTTGGTGACATTAGGACCAGGACACAGTAAGACTTGGAAGGTGCAGGTCAGGATGGGGGCCAGCAAAGGGCAGACGAACAGTCTGGCTGGAGCGGGTACCAGAGCAACATCCGTGTTCCAAGGCTGGACAATTGAGTTTTCTGAGTGAATGGGACTTTTTCCACCAAAAAAATGACATGGATGGTGTGATACTCTGTGCTGGCTGGTTTTATGTCAACTTGGTACAAGCTAGAATCACCTAAGAGGAGGGAGCCCAACGGAGAAAATGCCTCCATAAGATCCAGCTGTGAGCCAGCCTGAAGAGCATTATTTTTAGTGACTGATCAGAGAGAGCCAAGCCCATTATGAGTGAGGCCATTCTTGGGCTGGTAGGCCTGGGTTCTATAAGAAAGCAGACGGGTGGTGGTACATGCCTTTTACTCCCAGCACTCAGGAGGCAGAGACAGGCAGATCTCTGTAAGCTTGAGACCAGCCTGGTATAGCGTTCCATTCCAGGACACCCAGGCCTGCTACACAGAGAAACCCTGCCTTGAAAAACAGCTATGACCTCTGCACAAGGTACTACCTTCAGGTCCCCACCTAGTTTGAGTTCCTGCCTTGGCTTTCCTCAGTGGACAGTGATTCAAGGTGAGTAAGCCAAATTAACCCTTTCCTCCCCAAGCTGCTTTTGGATAGTGTTTCATCACAGCAACAGAAACCCCAACCAAGACATCCTCTCAGGGTCCTGTTCAGCAAGTTAAGAATGGCTGAATATCGGGGGCTGGAGAGATGGCTCAGCAGTTAAGAGCACCATCTGCTCTTCCAGAGGACCCGGGTTCCATTCCCAGCACCCACATGGCAGCTAACAACTGTCTGTAGTTCCAGTTCCAGGCAAACACCAAGGCAAATAAATAAATAAATAAAGTTTAAAAAAAAAAGAATGGCTGAATACCAACCAGATCATCATAGAGTCATGGAAAACAGAGCATCCTTTTTACACTAGCGTCACCAGGCTCACTCTGGTGGCTCACAGCTTGATTGGGGTCCACAGGCTTGCCTACAGCCCAGGCTTCTGGAGGCAATCTCCATGGAGGCTCCCTCTTCTCAGATGACTAGAGCTTGTGTTGAGATGACGAAACCAGCCAGTACCGAGCATCACACCATCCATGTCATTTTTTGGTGGAAAATAGAAACACAAGGTAGGAAGGCTCTTGACCATTTTCCACCTAAGGGTCCTGCTGGCAGAGAATTCCAACAAAGCACATCCAGAGTTCTGGGTCTGAGGCCTCCAAGTCAGCATCTACGTACAGGCCCTGTCTAAATCAGAACTATCCATCCCACAGGGCTGGAGAGATGGCTCAGGGGTTGAGAGCGCTGACTGTTCTTCCAGAGGACCTGAGTTCAATTCCCAGCAAAACCATATGGTGGCTCACAACCATCTACGATGAGGTCTGGTGCCCTCTTCTGTAAAAACTGTATGCTGTTCTTCCAGAGGACCTGAGTTCAATTCCCAGCAAAACCATATGGTGGCTCACAACCATCTATGATGAGGTCTGGCGCCCTCTTCTGTAAAACTGTATGCATAATATTTATTATGCATACAGTTTTTACAGAAGAGGGCACCAGACCTCATCGTAGATGGTTGTGAGCCACCATGTGGTTTTGCTGGGAATTGAACTCAGGACCTCTGGAAGAACAGTCAGCGCTCTTAACCTCTGAGCCATCTCTCCAGCCCCAAATAAATAAATCTTTAAAAAAAAAAAAAAAAAAAAGAACTATCCATCCCACAGGTAGAGATTCCAAGGGAGGAGAAGGGAACACCGGGAAGAACTTGTTAGCCCAAGTCACCGGGTGCAGCTCACCATCTGTGTCCCATCTCTACCCAAGTGGCTTTGTTCTTTTTTTTTTTTTTTTGTAACAGCTCCTACATGTCATGGAAAAGCCTGTTCTCAGCTCTCGGGTGTCCACCGCAGACACAGCTGCAGCCCACCAGCGGCCTAGCCACTGTACTTCTTTCCTCCGGGTGGGTGAGAGCGAGGCTGGGGGCTCCAGCTGTGTAAGGAAAGTGGCGCCTCTCCTCTGCAATAGCCACAAAGGAACGCCATGCCCGAGCCGAGAAGATGAGAGCTGAATAACAACAAAAAGCACTGGACACAGCTGAGCTCAGCCCAGCACACCCTGACCATCTGGACTTGCGTGTCCCATGAGTGAGTGAACACAGGAACTTCCTGTACAAATGAGTTGAGCTGGGCCTCTTTATTTATGTGGGGTCTTTAGGTATGAGTGTTCTGTCTGTATGTGTGCCTGCACCCCAGAAGAGGACACCAGCTCCCATTATAGATGCTTGTGAGCCACCATGTGGTTGCTGGGAATTGAACTCAGGACCTCTGGAAGAGGAGTCAGTGCTCTTAACCACTGAACTATCTCTCCAGCCCCAGAGCTGGGCTTCTTGTCAGGCACAAGAAAAACAGAGTTGCCCATCTTGAGGTTCAGGATGCCATGGCCAGCAGCCTTAGACAGCTCAGCTGTACCAGGTTAGTCCTGCCAGGCTCCAACAGTGATCAGCACAGGGGCCTCTGCTGACCCACCCACTCACTGCAGGAACAAGGAACCCTGATTAGAAATAGGTTGGCATGCAAGTTTTCTAGAATTTGTTCACAACTGGGTTTCACATAGCCCAGGGTGGCCTCAAACACACTATGTAGTTAAGAGTGACCTTGAACTCCTGATCGTGCCTGGCTCACAGCTCTTTAGCCCAGGCTGGCTTGGAACTCATGGTAATCCTGTCTCAGTCTTCCAAATGCTAGGACTACAGCAATGGCCAGACCTTGCCCTGGAATTATTTCTAAACCTCCATGGAGGCAGAGACTAGCCTGCTCTGCTATTAAGGCAGTCAATTCTGGTCTTTCCAGACGTGAACGAGAGGTGGACAGCAGCTTGGTGAGCGTCTGGGAACAGGATTCTACTCTCAGGGTTTGGAGTCTAGCTGAACTGTTAGTGGTTACTGGGGAGGCTGTGTGTGTTACATGGTCACTTCCTGGCTGTGACCCTAAAGAATAAAAGCATATCTCCCTCCAGACTTCAACCAGAGGTGGGGCTCCATCTATATGTGCACATCCCTTGTGCTGAGGACGCCTCTTAGATGTTTCTTCATGTACAAAGCCACTGCCCACAGAGTGAGGTAAAGGGAGCTCAGAAAAGTAGAGAACTCACCAAGGCCACCCAGGAAGCATGTGTGCGTCAGAGGATGGACCTGAGGACTGCCTGTCAGAGGATGGACCTGAGGACTGCCTACCTTGCAGGACATAGAATCACTTGTGGGTAGAGTGTTGCACAGTAACTTTCCCACTGGACACCCACGTCAAGCCTCACTGTTCTTACCTCAGAGTGCAGGCAGCAGGCTGGCCCGGCTGGTAAGGCCCAAGCTGCACACGGCACACGAGGGCACCCAGCACCTCACAGTCCTCGGGGTCACAAGGGTACCGGGCAGTCAGCACGTTGCCCTTGGCTTCCTCATAGAATAGCCGCAGGACCTCCTCCTCATGGATCTGCAGGCCAGTGTCGCAAAAAGATGACAGCTCAGAGGAACAGGGCAAGGGACGACTGTCTAGGTGTCTAGAGGTTGGGGGCACTGGGTATGCCTTACCTGGAGTTCTCGGCGCTTTGGGAAAAACACATTCCTTCGGAACTGAAGGGAAGGCTCATCTGGGGAGAGGGCTGGAGTCAGTGCCTGGTCCCTTGCGTTACACAGCCCCACCCTTCCCTGCCCTAAATGGCCCAAGAGCCCTCCTGAATGTGAGGTGCTGACCAGACAGACAGTGGCACACAGTCTACCTCTGTTCACAGCCTCTCCCAGCCTAGCCTTCCCAAGGCTCCCTTCAGAGGACCCTTAAGTTCTTCTGTCAGGGGTGACTGCCCCCCTCACCCCCAGCAACACTGACCCATGGCCACATCATCATCCGAGGCATCGGTGAAGCGTAGCAGCAGCTCCGGCCACTGGCGGCCCAGCTTGTAGGGCTGGTGCTTGGGTTTCAACTGGACCTCTGCAGGGTAATACGAGAGGAGATGGTTATGAGGCTGCTGACCAGGCCGATGCCGGACCACCCACCACGCTGTCCACCAGCAAGGACAGTCACAACCAACAATAACTGGGCAGGCCCAGAACCACATTAGATGATTAAGTGTATTTGTCTTGGATGGCCTCCGTTCTAACCTGGACAGAACCAGGTTCAGAGGGGTTAGTCACCTGTCTTAAGCTACACAGCAAGTGACAGATTCAGCTTGTACACTTGGGCCCTGTGAACCAAGTCATAGTGGTCCCTGAAGTGTTGCTTGCGAGGTGGGGGGGGGGGGCTCGCCCAGGGATGCATGCACTGAGATGTACGGTGAGGGTACCACCACATGCTTCCCTCTAGCTGGCCCTTCCTCACTAACAGCTAAGCACTTTTTCCTGCCAGCAGGATGCCAGTGGTTCATTGAACCATTTGGACCTTCCTTCTGGACCCCACCTGGACCAGATAGCAGCCCCAACCTCCAACGGGCCCTTCTTGCCTCCAGCCTCCTCCATCCAACCTCTGCATCCAGCTCCAGACCTTTCTTGTCCTGCTTCTGACCTAACTTCCCCAGAGAGGGTCCACAGCCTTCATTTCGCCCACCTCCCCATCCTCTACCATCCACAGGCTCACGAGATGGGGTTATGAGGCAAAAAGATCACTCACTTCACCTGGAGCCCACAGGGATGGCAACTCCCCAGGGCTACACACAGTGGCTACACAGGCCCAGAGCTTAGCTTCCCAGGTCTCTATTCAGTACATCTGACCCAAGGTAACACCCTCTGGTAACACCCAGGGATCCCGTCGGCCTCATTCCCTGTCTCAGCACTGAGAAAATCCATAGTGGGGCAGTAGACCTGGTGACAGGGGTGTGTTACAACCACCTTCATCTCCCAGAGATCTTGCCATCAGAACAGGGCTCTCTCAACAGCACAGCCTCAGACTTGTGGGTGGAACCCTCCTCCCCAGCAGCCATCACCTAAGTTCCTGGTGCCAGTTCATGCAGACAGTGGGGAGAAGGTCAGACACCCCCAAATGAGGAGCATGACAACCTCTGCCTCACAGACACTCACAGCTGGGAAGGCAGGCGCCTGCTCTGCTTAGTGTGGGTGTGGAGGGGGTCTGAGGTGGCCTTTCAGCCTCCCTCCCAGCCTGGGAAGAGCGTGGGTGGTAAGTGGACTGTGGGCAGCCTCAGGCGCTCTCCCCCTGGACAGTGGAGGCACACAGGCTGTGCATTCAGCTCTTGCCACCAGCAGGCTGAGAATGTGAGGGCGTGGGCATGAATGACTGCCTGGGAGCGGCACTGGGAGCCTCTTGTGGCCGAAGAGAAGCCACCCACTAGGACCTGCTATCTCACATAGCAAAGGGGACACAGAGGGGGAAGGAGGGGCAGACAGAGCAGGGAGAGGGAGGGCGTGAGCCTGGGAACAGCCTAGGAGGGGCTGGAGCTCCTCCCCAGCACAGAGGCCCGGGAAAGGAAAGGAACAGTTCTGATCCCTGGGGCCTGCCTAGGTGGTCGGCCTTCCTCCTCCACAAGGAGAACAGTCTCTCTTTTGTCTTTGTCAACTGGAAACTGAACCGGGGCCCTGCACAGGCCATGCCAGCACCCTACCGCTGAGCTGAATTCCTAACCCTCAGAGGACTTTCTAAAAACATACTTTGGGATGTGCTCAATTTACTGCTATTACTGCTGTGTGCACGTGCGGTCGCGGAAGTCGGAGGACCGCGTACAGGAACTTGTTCTCTCTCTCCTACCACACAGGTTCCAAGGATCACACTCGGGTGACCAGGTTCAGCAGCTGGTGTCGCTACCCACTGAACCATGTTTCCAGTCCTTAAAGGAAAATTTAAGCTCGGAAACCATCCTGGTGCCAGCACTGATTATGTCCCCAAATGAGGACAGTGACCCTCCCTTAGCCTCTTTCCTTCCCGGCCACCTGGCTCAGGGACCATAATGAAGACCTTTATTCGCTGGTCCGACGGTCTATAAACCCTGTCTCTATTCCCATCCCACTTTGAGGCCCCAGCCTACAAGGGCAGGAAGTGTGTGCTCACAGAGCCAGAAGCCAGGTAGGGCGGAGGCCCCATGCAGAAAGCCATGCTCTTCTTCTTCTTCTTCCTCCTACAGCCCCACACCTAAGCAAAGGTGACCCTGTACAGGACCGTTTCCCGACCGAGCCTGTGTACACTCTGCCCAACTGCCGGTGGTCCAGAGGTGACACTGGTCCTAACATCCATGGCTCCAGATATCAAGACCTCAGTGAGCCTGGAGTTATACTCCCAGGGTGTGGCTCAGACTGCTGCTATATAAGCAGGGGGCCTTCTGCTCCTCCTTATCAGCACAAGAACAGAGGCAGTGACAAAGGATGGGGAAACCACAGGGCGCAGGGCTGAGGAGGACACACCAGGTCCCACATTTCCCACTCTCAGCCCCAGCTGGTGTCCTGCCGCTTCCCCTCACTGCCAGGCCTTACCCAAAAGAGGAGAAACAAGCCAGAGTGCAAAGGCTTCCAGGGCCACATCCGGGAGCTGCAGGACGTCATGGACTGCTCGGTGCAGCTCATGAGCACTGACGGAGGACAGATTCTCCACAGCCAGAGGCACCACTGTGTTGTCAGCCAGGTACACAAGCACATCAGCTGCTGCGATACACGTCAGACAGGGTCAGGTGAGGCCCGCCACCAGGCCAGGAACGCAGACACCAGCACCTTTGGCTCCTTACTATGACCCAGGCTACACTGACATATCCCCTCCAGACCCTATTCACAGCGATGCTTATGGCCAGGTATGGGGGCACACACCTGTAGTCCCAGGATTGGGACTGGAGGATTTTAGTTTTAGGCCAGCCTGGGCTATACACAAAGACCTAGTATTTAAAAAATAAATAAATAAGAGTGCTGCCTCAAATCACCCAGAAACTGTGGGCCAGGTACCAGCTCCACTTTACCCGCTAAGGCTCAGAGCAGGACTCGTCATGTAAACCTACCCCCATTCCTGTGCAGCATCAAATACTGCTGCTGTATTTCCAATACTATTTCTCAGCTGGAGAAGCAGGACAGAGGTGACCCATGCTGAGGTCACAGTCCCCTGGCAGGCTGGGAGCAAGGCCAGCTCAGTGACCTTCTGACTGTCTGGGTCAGAATAAGCAGGCAGTGATGATTTCTAAGGCAATCCCAGATTACAGCAGACTCCAGGTCTCAGCTTCATTGGGACTCTTCAAAACTCTAAAATCAATACTGTGGCTTTTGCAGATAGCTTTAAGTAGATTAGGAAAAAACAAACAACCCACACAGCCAAATGTTTACAACAAGCTGGATTCCCTCCCATTTGGAGCCAGCCCAGAGCCAGCGGAAGAAGCCTGGCAGGGTGGCCAGGTTCAAATCCACATCCCCAAAGCACAGGTCCAGTCAAGGAACACTGGGTTTGGGTGCTCAAATTCTCTACCTGCAATCCTGGCTTGTCTGCTCTCTGCTTACTGGCTAACTCCAGTGGCCTTGGTGTCATTGGAAATGTGTAAAAACAGTCTATAACCCTTCCTCAAAGGGGAGCCACCAATCCAATGAAGCCGGTAAATGTGCTGGACACAGCACAGAGCTAACACACTGAAGAGACTTTGTAGAGTTTGGTCTCTTCTGCCCCAGCAGCTACTTTTAGCGATCAAACAGGCTCCTCCAGGAGACTGAGGTTAAATTCATTTTATAGGCTGGAAAACAGGGCCCGGAAGGCTCAAGTTCATGATCACTTTGGCCTGCTCTGGTAGTTTGGGACCTAACAACCTCTCTGGGGCCAAATTGCCTTCCAATAAAACAAAGAGGTAGAGAATTCCTGCTTTCAAAAGGCTGTTTGTAAGAAAGAAATGGAACCAAAAAAGTGGTGTCACTTTCCATATGAGGACACACCTTTTCAAGAAGAGTATGGATTGGTCAGTAAGCTAGTGACAGAGCCCAGGTAGGCCCTTTGACTTCTATGAATTTGCCGCACTTAGGCACTGTTTCTCACTTCTTACAACATTAACTTTCTGAAAAAGAAGACAAACTGGAGCCACGTCTCCAGGGCTGGGACCAAAAAGGGTACAGAAGAGAGGGGGAACAGAGACCTACCTCGGGCTCCCACGGAGGAGACGCTGCTTCGGTGGGACCGCTCCGCAGGGCCAGGATGCCCCGTGTTCCCTTCCGCTCCATCCATCTGCAACAGGAACCACAGGAGCATTTAATGCTGGGCGGATGGTCTCCTCAAGCTTTCAGCAAAGGGGTCCCGGGCTCGGTCTACAAGTCTTAGTCTATGTACGAGAATCAATCGTGCAGGTGACCCTCAGCTGAGCGCGGGTAGGGGTAGTGCTGGGTCAGGGAGGTGACCCTCAAGTGCAGGGGTCGCGGGTGCTTGCAAGGGATGCCCAGACAAGTCAAGGCGCGCCCCCGTACAGGGCGGGGACCCGGGCAGGGAGTGGCCTCGCTCTCACCTCAAAGGGTCGCAGAGCTAGCTGCTTCACGACAGAATGTCACCGATTCAGGCCTCCGGTTCCGGACTCACACCACGCCCGCCGGCGGGGTCTCAGTCCCCCACTGAGGGTCCCTGCGCAGAGCTCGGGCGGCCAAACCTACGGTGGGAGGAAGTTCGGAGCCGAGGCCCCGCCCCTCGGAACGCGGAAGCCAATGGGAGCGCGGAGCCTCGGCGCACGCGCGCTCACTCGTTCCGTCCTCCGGCCCCTCCCACCTGTCCACCCCTAGCCCGGTGGGTGGCGCTCCGCGAAGGCCCCTGGGGAGAGCACGGCCTGGTCGCACCCCTTGTCGTGTCCTGCACTACCTTCTTTTTTTTTTAATTTTTTTTTTGATTTATTTATTTATTATGCATACAGTTTTACAGAAGAGGGTACCAGATGTCATCATAGATGGTTGTGAGCCACCATGTGGTTTTGCTGGGAATTGAACTCAGGACCTCTGAGAGAACAGACAGTGCTCTTAACCTCTGAGCCATCTCTCCAGCCCCTGCACTACCTTCTTGAATGACCCCTGTTGCTCTGTGCACGGGACAGTTGATCTGTAATAGGATGTGGCCAAGATTCATGAAAACCCAGGAATGGGCGCGAGCTGAGCCGCTACCTCTCCCTGGGAATGAAATGAAGATGCTTTCTTGGGAGCAATGGTGGGCTGGGCGTGGGTGGTGTCACAGAGTCCTCCCTGGCCTGGCTGAAGAACGGATGGCAGCCTCTGCCCTCTCTATCTGTTTTTCACCTGGAATGTGAGGAGGTTGGACTGAATGACTCAGTGATGCCTCAAATTAACGTATGAGCATCGGAAACACAGGGCTCGCTGTGCTTCGAGGGTGCAGCCCCTTAAGCCTGGCTATCAATCCTCGATCTAGAGGCATTGTGATCGCGAAGAGAGAAATGCAAAATCGCCTAGCCACTAGGTCTGACCAACCAGCGTGTGTGCCTGAATGTGCGGAGAAAAACAAGTCCATGGGCCCTAGTCGCATGAACCAGAGATTGTTCCAGGTGGCAATAGGAGCCTGGGGACCAGGAGCAGGACTTGACTTCTCCTTGTCATCTGATCTGATCTCCTTGCTGGAAAGCGGATGTAAGCTCCCCGCTCGTCTTCAGTCTTGTTTTTGGTTTGTTGACTTTTTCGATTTAATTCTTTAATTGATGGCCTTTAATGCCAGCAGAGGGAGACAGAGGCAGGCAGATCTCTAATTTCCAGGACAGAGCTACAGAGTGAAAAACCAAAAAGTAAACAAAGCTACAGTAGGTGGACCGGACCAACATGGTGGCGATCGCCTGTATCACAGCACTTGGGTGATGGAGGCAGGAGGGTCAGCAGGAGTTCAAGGCCATACTTGGCCACATAACTAGGACAAAGTCAGCCTGGGCCATATGAGACTAAACACACACACACAGAATAACAATATTACAAGGCCACAGGACTGCTATGGAGATACAAAACCGTTCAGGCTCAGCGGGAAAGGCCTTCCACTCTGCTCACCTGCGATGCGCTAGATGTGGGCCAGGCTCTTTTCTGTGTTTCATGAACATGTCTTATGGTCTCTGAATGGAACCGAGAGGATTAGTAGCCACCATGTATGTGCTAGATAGTTTAAAACCGTGTGTGTTTGTGATGTGTGTGCTTGTGTGCATGTGTGTTATGAGTATCCACATTTATTCTAGATTCCAGAGCTGGGAAGCAGGCTTGGGGGGTAAAATGCTCACCCCACTCCTGACAACCAAGTTGCTATGATGTTCTGCATCTGTAGTCAGAACACTTCTAAGGCTAGATGGACAGCGGAGACAGAGACTCTCCTGAAAGCCTGCAGACCATGCTGTGCAGGTCAGAAAGAAGAGAGACCTTTTAGCAAGGTGGGAGGTGGGACCTGCTACCCAAAGCTGTCCTTGGATTCTCTGAGTGCTGTGGTACAAGGGTGCACACTCTTGCTCTGTCTCTGAACACATAATTAATTAATTAGTTTTTTTAAAAATGGGGGGGGGGAGCTGGAGAGATGGCTCAGAGGTTAAGAGCACTGTCTGTTCTTCCAGAGGTCTTGAGTTCGATTCCCAGCATCCACATGGTGGCTCACAACCATCTATGCTGACATCTGGTACCATCTTCTGTATACTGTATATATAATAAATAAATCTTTTTAAAAAATTTTAAAAATGGGCCTGGAGGGATGACCCTGCTTAAGAGCGCTGACTGTCGCTGCAGAGGACACGTGTGGCAGCTCACAACCCCTGTAACTACATTTCTAAAAGACCCGACACCCTCTTTTGACCTCTGAGTGCTCATGCACACAGGTGAGACACATATATACATGCAGACACACAAACACATGCACATAAGAATAATAAGTAAATATTGGGGCTGGAGAAATGGGATGATTAAAAGCGTGCCCTGCCTCCCACCCCCCAGTTTCTCTGTGTAGCCCGGGCTGTCATCTTTGTAGACCAGGCTGGCCTTGAACTCAGCACTTACTGCTCTTGCAGAAGACCTGGGTTTGATTCTCAGCACCCACATGTTAGCAGATAACCATCCTCAACTCCTGCTTCAGAACATCTGATGCCTTCTTGTAAAATAAAATAATTGGGTAAAATTAAAAAAAAATTGAAACTTTTGTTTTTCAGAACAGGGTTTCTCCATCTCACCCTGGCTGTCTTGGAAATTGCTCTGTAAACGAGGCTGGCCTTGAACTCACAGAGACCTACCTGCCTCTGCCTCCCAGTACTGGGATTAAAGGCATGTACCACCACTGCCCAGCTTGCTTGATTTGTTTTTAATCTTAGATTCTGCACATTGAAAAAAAATGTGCCAATGGTCTTTCTGAGATCAGCTTATTTTGTCTAGCGCAGTGATCTTCTTCTATTCATGTTCTTGCAAATGGTGTCATCTTGTTCTTGACACCTTAAAACTCCATTGTGTGCATGTACTACATGTCTCTTGTCTGTTGATGGACCTTTTCATTCTTCTGGCCACCATTCATCCATTCATCATTCATTAGCATTTATTATGCTTGCCCGGCGCCACACTCTCTAATCCTTTAAGCATGTAAGTGGATAAAGCAGCCCCAGTCCTTGGCTGCACAGATGACCAATTAGTTGCCATGTAATAGGTCCGTGACAAGCGGGAGGGGAAAGGAGAGGAAGACTCAGGGGGTGTGTTCAGACTTCCGGGTGACTACAATTGTCCTTGAGATGCTTTGGGGGTAGGGGCGCACTGAGAAGGCCATGTTTTTGGAGGAGTCCAGAGGGAGTGTGTGTCCAGGAAGAGGAAGCCAAGCCGCTTTAGAGCTTGTTTTCAGGGAAGCAGGAAGCAGGACATGAGGTCAGAGGAGAAGGGCGGTACTGTGAGGGCTCACACAGCATGCAAGAGATTTCGCTTCTTTCTTTCTAATTTTTAAAGAAAAGAAATTTGTTTATTGCAGTTTAGGGATGAGGAAGTGAAGAATCTAGGCTCTGGCATCTGGTGCGGGCCTCCTCGCCTGCCCCATCATCTGAAGGCAGAGACCAGAGGTCAGGAGAGCAGAATCTTGGTTTTGCAGCAGTGTAGCTAGCTGGAGCAGCGCTGGGCTTTGCACAGTCAAAGCCCCACTGTTTCTTCCTCTGGGGCGGAGGCCGTCGCCGTTCTGACTCCTGGTTGTAAACAACTCTGGAGAGAGCGGACAAACAGGCTTCAGGGCCTGGTGAGTCACTTCTGGGGTAGGGCCGCTTTTCTCCGGGCTGTTCTTATCCTGCCCTAGGTGGCTGCTGCAGGCCACTGTAGCCCAGGACTGCCACCTGCTGGCCACATTCTGACTTCACATAGCCTCACAGCTTGTCAGATAGGCGAGGCTTGGCTGCTTAAGAATGAATGGGAATTTGCTCTGGTCAGGCAGGCCCTTGATCCTTGCTCAGTAAGGCAGCTTTGGAGAGGCTCAGCAAGCTGTCTGTCACACAGCATGGTAGCTACTGTCCAGAGACAGGACTCAGGGTAGCTGTGTCTGTCACCCTGCCCCTACAGATTCCATACTTCACAGGCCTCCTCCAAGCTCAGGGTCACTGAAGTTGGCTCACTCTTGCTAATGGTTGCCTGAGGTCTGGGCACTGGGCCACTTCTCAGCCTCCAGCCAGGGTTAAACATTAGTGGGAGGTTATCGGGTTTGGAAAGGGGGTGGGGATTCACTTGCTGCAGTCTTCTCGGCTGCCCTGCCTGGAGCACCAGTTCCTACGAGAGCCCGGACAATGCCTGTGGAGGAGTTTGTGGCTGGCTGGATCTCTGGTGAGACATTCTTCTTCTTTTTGCCTATCATCCCTGAAGGGGGATTGCTTCCCGAGGAGGATGGGTTGTCAAGGGGAGGTGTTCCTTCTGGAGCACCCAGCAGCTGGCCTGGGAATGGCCAAGGAGGCAGACAAAGGCAAGGAGAGACTACGTCTGCATCCCGGAGCCGTGCTGCTGGAATAACTAAGGACCTGCCGGCCAGGCAGCCTCACCCAGGCCCCTTCCCCCAGACCAGGAGGAACATGTTCACCTTTGAGCTCACCGGCTGTCCTGACTTCCCCTTTGAGAATCTGTCCTACCTGACAATGGGTGGTACTCCTGAGCCTTGAGAAAGGGCACCATGAACGTGCCTCTCTCTGGTGATGCCCTCTCCCCAGGCCCCAGAAGCAGCGTCTTATGTGGAAAATAAGACTATAAGTGGGTGGCTTTCTTCCCGGGCCCAGCAGGGCTCTAAGAGTTCCCAGCTCTGCACTGGTAACTGTGACTGACAGGTGGAAGTGGCCAGCAGGGCCTGTGCTCACACAAGGCCATAGGACTCTGAGAGGATGCAGAAGTGCAGCTGACCCAGTTAGAAACAGCCATTCATTCTAGAGCAGTGCTACTCAACCTCCCTAATGCTGCGACCTTTAATGCAGTGCCTCGTGGTGACCCCAGCCATGAAATTACTTTTGTTGTTACTGCATAACTGTAATTTTGCCACTGTTGCGATGCCATGGATCTGACTCCTTTTTCCCAGCACCTTTTGGCCAGTACCAGTGGGGTGAGCTAAAGCAGCTGAAATCTTTATGGAGCCCAAGAATGTGGGTTATGGGTGTCTGAGTATACCCAGACTTCCCGCTCCTGCCTGAATCCCTCCCTTCTTTGATTTGCACACAGTCCTTACTTACAGAGTCTTCTTGTCAACACAGGAGCTGTGGGCCTGGTCCTGGGGCACCCGTTTGACACTATAAAGGTGAGTGGAGTGGAGGTACCAGAGGAGCAGATGGTCTGGCTGGAACCTGGGCATGAGACTAGCTAATTGGGTTGGCTCACTTGTGTGTCTGCCAACGTCTGCTGCGTGGGTGAACTGGCTGCCATTGTGGGAGAAGCCCCAGCTTGCCCATTTGCCTTACATCCCTAGTATTTCTATCCAGGTGCGGTTACAGACCCAGAACACATACCAGGGTATTGTGGACTGCATACTCAAGACTTACCGCCATGAGTCGGTAGGTAGCCCACTTCTTTGGGGTAGGAGTCGTCTGGGGCATGTAGTGCCTGTTTCCTGCCTGGCTGTCGACTGGCACCAGTGAGGTCCTCACAGTCTCCTCCACCTGCTCTGTGTGCCTGGAACAGGGCTTGAACAGAAGAAATGTACAGATACAGACAGCCAGAGCTGGAAGTGGGGCACGGAGCCCCACCATGCCTCTTATGGCGCCACTGTTGTTCTGCAGGTTCTGGGCTTCTTCAAGGGAATGAGCTTCCCCATTGCCAGTGTTGCCCTGGTCAACTCCGTCCTGTTTGGAGTGTACAGCAACACCCTGCTGGCACTGACAGCCACTTCCCACCAGGAGCGACGGGCCCAGCCACCCAGCTACACAAACATCTTCATAGCAGGTTGTACTGGGGGCCTCCTTCAGGTGAGAGGGTCATGTATGATCACATGTTCAGGTGGCACAGTGATGGATCTGAGCTTTTCCCATATACACACCTGGGACTCCCAGCAGTGCATGATAAGGCCTTCCTCAGGGGTACCGCTAACCATCGCTCTAATTGACCTAGCCATGTTGTGCCTTGCCAGGCTGCAGGCCTGGAGGTGAAGGTCATGGAGACCAGGGGGACAAAAAACCAGAGTTGGAGGGCAGTTCAAAGAAGGTGCTAGATAGATGCAGCCAATGCCTTCTGTTGGGCCTGTCTAACTTCAGAAGGGTCTACTAGCCCCAGAGTTGTGTAAAGACTATGCAGCATGGTGACCTTTGACCCCAAGGAACTATCATTTCTAGTAGAGCTGAGTTTTACTCTGAAGTGATCCTAGAGTGTTCCTGGTCCATCCTACCTGCTCAGCTAGGCCTTTGCCTGCAGTATGTAGGTAGGTAGCCATAATCCCTGAGCCTTGCCTGAAGCTAGGAGACACAGGCCTCAGGGGCAGCCAATCACTGACATTCTCATCATGTTTTGGTCTTTATTCTCAGGGCTGTGGTGGCCAGGCTTCTGTGGGGTGTGCTGAGACGGGAGGAGATTCCAGGCCCTAAAGGGGACCTGAGCTAAAGGAAGTGTCGGAGCAGAAAGAGACAAAGGGACAGGTGCCAGTTGAACCTACACCCAGATGCGCTCCTGGGTGACCCTCTAATGGGTACCTGCCCTGATGTCACTGATACTTCATGGGGCAGAGAGCAAGATCGGAGGACAAAGTCAGGGTGTGCACTCCAATGGTTAATGATTAAAGAGACCCCAGACAGCCCTGGCTGTCTCCTCTCCTCTTCCTCCTCTCCTTTGACTTGTTTGTTTGTTTGTTTGGAGACAGGGTTTCTCTGGGTAGCCTCAGCTGTCCTAGAACTTGCTCTGTAGACCAGGCTAGCCTCAACTTAGAGATCCATCTGCCTCTGTCTCCTGAGTGCTAGGATTAAAAGCATGCACCTCCTCCAGCTTCATTCTTTTATCTTTTTAATAATTAAAAACAATTATGTGTATGAGTGCTTTGCCTACATCTATGCATGGGCACCCACAGATGGTTTGGAGCTACCAGGTGGGTGCCAGTGCTTTGTAAGAGCAGCGAGTGTTTCTAACCACTCAACGATCTCCCCCATCCCCCTTCCATTTAATGTTTTGGGAACAGGGTCTTGCTATGGATCCCTAGTGGGCCTACAATTCTCTCTGTAGACAGGCTAACCTCAAATTTGTAACAATTCTCTTGCCTCTTCCTCTAACTCTGGAATTATTGTTATATGCCACCAAACCAAGCTTTATGTTCCTTATTATAGAAATATGTGCCCGCATATTTCTTAAGCCTGGAGGCCCGTACCCCTCAAAAAATAGGAAGAGACCTAAGAGCCTCAGGAAAGGGCCTGACTTGGGCTCAGCCAGGCTCCACTTCTCAGTTACTGAGAAGCAGAACCAGGGACTCTTAGGGCCATAAGTGGTACCTTGGTCTGGGAACCTGCTAGAAGCCAGGCTCTCCTGGGATGTCTGTCAACAGGGTTTTGAAGCCAACTGTGTACCATCGGGAAGGAAGTGGGAGGAAGAGGCCGGAGCAACATCCTCTGATGGCACATTGCTTGTGGCCTGGCTGAAGCCGCCCTGCCTAGTAACTCTTTAGGTCCCATTGTCCCCATGGCTTCAGCTCTGGAGGTGTAGGTCAGGATCCAAGTCCGCTGAAAGCTCAGCCCTGCTGGCACCCTCTGGGAGCACAACCAGCCCTAGCTTACAAAGGGGCTTCATCTTCCACTGAGGCAAAGTGTGCAGTGTGGCCTGTACCTGCTAAAGCCCATCACCTGCCCCTCCACTACCAACCAGGTCTACAGCTGAACATCAGGGCTCATGTGTGTCTAGCCAGACAGACACCAAATGTACACTAGTGACAAGCCAGCCTTTGCTAGGACCCTGAGCAACTCCTAAGTGCTCAGATAATAGGATTTGACACTGTGAACAGTTTACTTTGATTTTTTAGATTTATTTATTTATTATGTATACAGTATACAGAAGAGGGTATCAGATGTCATCATAGATGATTGTGAGCCATCATGTGGTTGCTGGGAATTGAACTCAGGACCTCTGGAAGAACAGTCAGTGCTCTTAATCTGAGCCATTTCTCCAGCCCTCTTAGATTTTTTTTAAAGACTTATTTTAATTCTAAAATCAAATTTAAATTCTTCCCGCCCAGGAGCTGGAGTTACAGGCAGTTGTGAGCTGCCCCATATGGGTGCTGGGATCTAGACTCAGGTCCTTTGGGCAAGCACTTTATACTCTTACCCACTGAGTCACCTCTCCAGCCCTGGTTGTTTGTTTTAATAAGTATCTTTAAATTTACTTACTTATTGTTTTATGTGTGTGTATGTTTTTTACGTGCATGCATGTCTGCATCCTTGGTGCCTACAGGGCAGTGTTGGATCCCCTGAAAATGGGCTTACAAGTGGCCATATAGAGCACCACGTGGGTGCTGGGCATTGAACGCAGGTCCTCTGGAGGCTAGCCAGTGTTTTTAACTGTAGCCCATAGTGACCAGGAACTCACTATGTAGCTCTGGATGGCCTTGAACTCTTTGTAGTCCTCTTATTAGTGCCTCTGGGGTCACAGACATGACCAACACACCCAGCTAGAGCCTCACCTGAGCTTCGGTAGCTTCTCTTGCTTTTTCTGGAGACAGGGTCTCACTATATAGCTTTGGCTGGCCTGAAATTTGCTATGTAGATCAGGCTGGCCGTTAAGTCACAGAGATCTGCCTGCCTCTGCCTCCTGAATTAAAGGTGTGTGTCAACCTCACCAGTGTGGTGACCTCCTCTTCGCCACATCTTCCCAGCCTAGTCCAATCCACCTCAGGTCTGTGTCCTGGCTGTCTAAGGGCTCTAGGGCCTATGAAATTCCACCTTACCATCTCATCCTTAACAGCCTTTTGATCAGAGGCAGAGAGGTCTGCCCTGGGGCCTCAGAGAGGTATGGTGTTGAAGGTGGGAGATGATTATGTTGGGTGTGCTAATGAGGTGAACTTGACCTGCAGCATCAGCTTCTTACTGTGTCTGCTTACAAGCCCTTACTGACCCCGGGTGGCTGCAAACAGGCACTCTTGCCCGAGATCAGGGAGTCTGGGAGCCCACTCCTACTTGTCCTTGGACACCAGTACCTTTGCTATCTCACAGGGAGGGGCCAGTGCTGAGCCTATCAGGCTGATAATAAGGGAGGCAGTTTGTTCTCAACTGCACCCAGATCCTTGGCCAAACACAGCCATGTATGTGGGAGGCTAGGAGCGGTGGCAGGAGCCTCTCTGTCCTACCGACTATAAGCAGATTTTCCCAAGCCTACCCTCCACCTAGTCCCCTGGTCTCTTTCTCCGAAGGCCTACTGCCTGGCTCCTTTCGACCTCATCAAAGTCCGTCTACAAAACCAGACAGAGCCAAGGGTGCAGATCGGGAGCCCTGGAGCCCGGTACCGGGGACCTGTACACTGTGCAGTCTCCATCTTGAGAGAAGAAGGACCCCGGGGACTGTTCAGAGGATCCTGGGCCCTGGTGCTGAGGGACACCCCTACACTGGGAATGTACTTTGTTACCTATGAAGGGCTATGTCGCCAGTACACACCAGAAGGCCAGAATCCCAGTAAGTGGGGTGAGGTGGGGCAGGAGTACAGAGGCTAGGGAGGAGACTAGGCTGGGGAGATGCTCTGTTCTAGTCTGACTCCACCCTGGCTTGCTTCCTCTGCCCCAGGCTCAGCCACAGTACTTGTGGCTGGGGGCTTTGCAGGCATAGCCTCCTGGATCACAGCCACACCTTTTGATGTGATCAAGTCCCGGATGCAGATGGACGGGCTGAAGGGGAGGAAGTACCGGGGAATGCTGGACTGTATGGCAAGTAGCTTCCAGCAGGAAGGAATAGGGGTCTTTTTCAAGGGCATGACCCTCAATAGTGCCCGTGCCTTTCCGGTCAATGCTGCCACCTTCCTGAGCTATGAATATCTGCTGCGTCTGTGGAGATGAACTTAGCCAGGCAATGCCGCCAACAGGAGCATGGCTGACAGCAGCTTGCACAAACAAAAGCAGGAGGTGCCAAGCATCACCCAGAGAGTTAAGGAGCCAACTCTGAAGAAACCAATGAACCTGGCCCTGACAGACTCCAAGACACACCACCTCCAGCCTACCTCTTTCCAGGAAGCAGGAGCATAAGGTGCATACAAAGCAGCCAGGCCACTGTGTCACAACTGCCCCTGTGAAGGAGCTCTCAGGGACCAATCACTGTCCTGGAGCCACCCAGCCATGGGACTCAAACATTCCCCCAGACAGGAAATAATTGTTGTCTCCTTCATGTCCAGAATCCTTCAGGGGCTTCCATTACCTTCCAGGAAACCTGGGTCCCCAGCTCCTGGCTGTCCTGCCCCCCTGTGTGGTCCTCTTGGGGATTTCCTGCTGGGGTCCCTCATGTCCCAAGAGTGCCCAGTGGGCAGTCTCATTTTCCCTCCAGTAGCCTGCTCCCTTCCAAGACCCCGGCAGCTCTGTGTCCAGGGTCCTCCAGCCCCCAGCTCTCCCTCCCCCACCCCAGCTCTGGTGCACACTGCTTCATGATTAGGTGTTTTGCTCCTGAGTCATTAATCTGTAAGAGTCTTGTGGTAAGGTTGGACTTCTGTCTCTTGAACAGATACATGCAATAAAGTTTCATTTGATGAAGTGCTGATGATCCCCTTACTCTCTGCTCCCCACGCACATGTCTGCTGAACCTTCCAACCCCGTGTGTCCACGTGTGGCTCCTCTCTAGGTTGTCTCTGCCTTGCCCACATCTTTCCTTATCCATCTCAATTGCTACATTATATTTTAAAACTGCTTGAGGGGCTAGAGAGATGGCTCCGTGGTTAAGATCACTGGCTGTTCTTCCAGAGGACCCAGGTTCAAATCCCAGCATGCACAGGGCAGCTCACAACCATCTGTAAACTCCAGGTTTGCGGGAGCCAGTGCCCTCTTCTAACTTCGGTGGACATTGCATGAACATGGTAAGAAGCCATACTTGGGGACAAAACACCATACATATAAAATAATGAAAATATTAAAAAACAAAGCAAAACTGGATGACAGCTGGGCAATGGTGGCACATGACTTTAATCCCTAGCACTCGGGAGGCAGATCTCGAGTTCAAGGCAAGCCTGGTCTACAGCTGCTTTCCAGAAAAGCCAGGATTACAAAGAGTAATCCTATCTCAAAAAACATAAACTAGAAAACAGTCACCTTCCTCTTTCCTGACTTCCCATTGCTAAGAGTCCCTCCCCCAAGGAAGGACCTTAGACATTTGCTCCTGATGAAGGTCTTCTCCTAAAACACCTGGCTCTGTGCTAAACACATCTGGTGTTCTCCCACAAGACACTTGCACATGCCCATCTTACCGAGGGTACCTCCCCTCCATCTTTCAGCTGTAGGCTCCTCTGAGACTTTTCGGTATCCTTGGGCTCTGCCCACGGTTCAGAAGGGCCTGGAGGGTTTGTTCAAGTACAGCTTGCTCAGTCACAGGAGAGTTTCTGACCGTAGGTTTTGTGGGTAAGAGGATGTTACATCTGGGGTAAGTTCTCAGATGTAGCTGCAGGTCTTTTTCCTCGGTCTATATTCCTATGTTCACCTCCGAGTGTCTTTCTGATCATATCCGTCTCTGTAGACCAAGAACTCCATGGAGCATAGAGTCCACTCGTAATTGCTTATCATCAAATTAGAGCTGCGTAGAGGGCTGTCTGGGGCTGGAGAGATGGCTCAGCGGTTAAGAGCACTGACTGTTCTTCTGGAGGACCTGAGTTGAATTCCCAGCATCCACATGGCAGCTCACTACTGTCTGTAGTTCCAAGATCTGACACCCTTACACAGTTATACATGCAGGCAAAACACCAATTCACATAAAACAAAAATAAATATTTAGAGGGCTGTCTAAGAAATGGTTTTGAGAGTCTAGGGATGCAGCTCAGTTGGTAGAGTGCTTTCTGCACGCAAGAGCCCTGAATTTATTGCCAGTATTACATACATAAGGCATGGTGACTTTATACCTGTAATCCTAGCACTAAGAAAGTGCAGGCAAGATCAGAAGTTCAAGGTTGGCCTTGGCTAGTTAAGAGACCTTGTCCCAGAAAAAAACACAAAAGCATTTAACAAAAAGAATGAATGAGTGAAGGAAAGAGAACTGGTGTTCTTTAATTTCCCCTCTGGAAGGCCAGTACTCTAATAGTGCTGTCTTCTATAAGCAACTAGATTTCAGATAGTTATTACGAACATAGCTGAAAGCCTTGCTAACTGACCAAAGAAGAAGGAAACTTCTCAGTGTCCCAAAATAGAGGACAGGAGGCCAGGGTAAGTGCTGACTCCATGACCTTAATGGTGGGGGGAGAGAACCTGGGAACAGCACACTGCACCTTGAGTTCTCAGGCCTGAGAAAGCTGTGTCAAGACTCAGAAATTGGGGGCTGGAGAAATGGATCAGAAGTTAAGAGCACTGACTGTTCTTCTGGAGGACCTGAGTTCAATTCCCAGCAACCACATGGCAGCTCACAACCATCTATAATGACAACTGGTACCCTCTTCTGTATACTATATACATAATAAATAAGTAAACTTTTAAAAAGACTCAGAAACTGAGCCAAGATCCTCAAGGGTTTCCACAAGTAAAAGGGCAGACTGGAAAACCTCTAGCCTGCAGCAAAGGATAAGAAAATTGCTTCTCTCCCACAGACAATAAGGTCCGTCCCTTAGAGAACTGGGAACCATACTGGAGCTTGCCTCTGAGAAGCTAACATTGTCTTCTTTGCGCCCTCTTGTGTCCAAAAGAAGCAATTACACATTTTTGAGAGATGAGCTGCCACAGGATGTTGCACAGGTTTAACCAGAGAGATTTCCCCAATACAAACATAATAAACATGATGCAAATGAGCAGAGTACCTAAATACATAGCTGTCGCTCCCCTTTCTTTCTTTGAGACAGTGTGTCATACCCAGCTCTGAGTAGACATTTTTCCCAAAAAAGATGCAGCCAGAAAGAGCTAGGCAAGGAGCTGACCAGGTGTTGCTGACCTTTAGTCACAGCACTTGGGAGGCAGAGGCAGGATCTGTGTAAGTTCGAGGTCAGCCTGGTTTACATAGTGAGTCCCTTGGGACGAGTGGTTAAGGCGATGGACTGCTAATCCATTGTGCTGTACATAGTGAGTCCCAGGTTAGCCACAACTACATGGTGAGATCCTATCTCAAACAACAACAAAAAGTAAAAAGCTAAACAGACAGAAGAGCTGGGTAAAGTGGTGTGTGCCTGAGATCCACCATCTAGACACTGTGGCAGGGACTCAGAGTTCAAAACTAACTTGGTACAAACACAGGATGCAGGGATTTTAAAAGGTTTTCATATTATTAATTATAAGAGAAATGAAAACTATAATGAGATGTAGTGGGAGTCTAGAGCATACATTAGAATGTAACAGCTACTTCTCACTATCTAGGGTAACAGTAGAATGCACTAGTGTTTGTCAACTGTGCCTGCACCTTGAAGAAATCATAGTATGGAACAGTGATTGTTTTTATGATTTATAGCTATTTTTCTGAGGAAGCTTTCCATTTGTTGCGTGACTTTGGTTACAAGAGTATTCAGACATACTTGGAGGTCTTGAATTATTGGGTACTGCAAACAGTACCCAATGTAAAAATAAATATATCTAAAAGAAATGTAACAAAACCTCCCAATTTTTTTAAGTATATATTTATTTATTATGTACACAGTGTTCTGTCTGCATGTTTGCCTGCATGCCAGAAGAGGGCATCAGATCCCATTATACATGGTTGCTGGGAATTGAACTCAGGACCTCTAAAAGAGCAGTCAGTGCTCTTAACCTCTGAACCATCTCTCCAGCTCTGGTTTTGTTTTTCAAGGCAGAGTTTCTTTGTGTAACAGAGATCTGGCTCTCCTGGAACTTTGTAGACCTGCTCTGCCTCCTGAGTGCTGGGATTAAAGGCACCATGCTAGGCAAACTCCCAGATCTTAAAACAAAAAAAAAAAAGCCAAAAGCCAAAGGGCTGAACAGTCCTGGTTTCATTCCTGATACTGGATGAATGAATGAATGATCTACACTCTGTTCTCTTACATGTCACCCAGTATATGTCCTTCCCAGAATGCTCTCTCTTCACAGGGAAAACACGGTTCAGCTCCTAGTGCCACGGTGACTGATAAGCCAGACACAGAATAGATAAGAGGTTATCTGCCAATATAAACAAGTTTCCAGTGTAAAGAATGACCTGGTCAGAGTACTAGACCTCGGATGACCCTCAGTTAAATGACCTATTAGAGTGTCACAGTGTAAACACCCGTAGCCAACCACTGTTAAGACCGGTTACTAAGTGTTTAATAGACTGGGGGCTCTCAGGACATCTTACATCCATACTCAGGGATGCTCCCTCATCCCCACTTGGCCTCCGCTTGTCCTGTTTGGCCTGCAGTCCTACACTTTTCTCTGTATTCAGTCATCTACATATCAACACTCACCGCTGGGTGAGTGAGATGGCTCAGTAGGTAAAAGCCTGGAAACCTGAGTCTGACCCCCAGAACCCACGGAAAGGTGAGAGGAGAGAGCCAATCTCACAAGGCCCCGTCAATGCATGGTTACATGTGTGTATGTGTATGCACAGCCCCCATATATTACAAGTATAATTAAAAAACAACAAGGTGGGGCTGAAGAGATGGCTCAGTGGTTAAGAGCACCCTCTGCTCTTCCAGAGGACCCGGGTTCGATTCCCAGCACCCACATGGCAGCTAACAACTGTCTGTAGTTCCAGTTCCAGGCAAATACCAAGGCAAATAAATAAATAAAATAAAGTTTAAAAAAAAAAAAAAACAAAAAAAACAAGGTTGGGCATGGTGGCACATGTCTTTAATGCTAACATCTTGAAGGCAAAGGCAGGTGAGTCTCTGGGAGTTTAAGGCCAGTCTGGTCTACAGAGTGAGACCCTGTCTCAGAAAAAAAAAACAAAAAAAACCCAGCCACACACAAACAAGAAAAGCAGCTCACCTCTCCTGGATTTTTTTCACTTGGCTTTGGGGACAAAGTACTCTGTAGCAATCTGTCATTGTCTTTGCAATCTTGTCACACAGGAGGTCTTGATGAAAGAAACTATGGTGAAATGCACAAACAGATGAAAAATTATAATGAATGAATGACTATTTCAGATCTTATTTCCCTGGCCTGCCTCTGGCTGCCACACCACACAGGATCTGACACTGTTAAGAGCTGACAAATGTCTCGGTCAACTTTCTTTTTCATAAGTGTGGATCCATATGTGAAGGATAGAAGGCATCCCCCCTTTCTCATGTAAACCATGCCTTGAGAAACTCAATTAGTACAGTATTAGCTCAGTGTGCACAAACCCTGGGTTGGGTTTAATCTCTATTACCACATAAACCAGGGTATCATCATATACAAAATCCCTATAATCCTGGCCCTTGGGAGTGGGAGGCAAGCAGATTAAGACAGTGAGAATCATCTTCAGTTACATATCAAGCTAACTCGAGGCCAGCCCAGACTACCTGAGACACTATTTCAAAAAGAAAGAAAGAAAAATGAAAACCCACACCCTGACCTCCTTTCTGGTTACAAACTTTTATTTCCAGAAGCAAACTTGGTTTACACAAAATTTAAGGGATGGGGCCACCTGTCAGGAAGCCCATTTTCCAAGGTTCAGTCTCTAGAATAAACTCTCCCCAGAGCTCACCTAGAAGCTGCATAGCCCAGGTTCCCACCTGTAGAGACTTTAGGGTCTAGGCTTGAACAACTTTTACTCTGACCTTGGACTTGGTGTCCCAACCCCTTCCCTCCTACACCCTCCACATGCTATTTCCACAGGAAAGAGCCAGTCTGCCTCTGGAGAGGCGTTTCCATGGGAAACAGGAGAGGGAGATTCTGCAGGCGCCATACTTCCTCACAGACAGCAGAGCTGCTCCACCTCCACCTCACAGTCGTAGAATTTTTCAAAGAGCTCTGGAGAGGTGCTGTTACATTCAAGCCACCTCCTCAAGGTGCACAGGGCCCTCAGGGCGTCAGCTTTAGTGGGCAGGGTCTGGAAGCCATCTTCTTCTCTGTCTTCAGTACCAGTCTCCTCTTTGCATACTTTAGGCCCTGGGTTCTCATCTTCCAGATCTACAAAATGGGAAAATTCTTCCTGACTCAGCCCACTAGGGACTGGAGACATCTCTGTGTCTTTGTGCAGAGACAGCGGTGTTTTGCCTGGAGTGAGCCCTTCCTGAATGAAGCTGCTCAAAATAAGCTGGGAAGGCACCTTGGCCCAAGCTGCTGCCACCATATGCAGAGCATCTAACACAGTGATGCTGGCCCTGGCTTCAGCCACTGAGGTGCTCTCTCTCCCACTCTGCATGGCGGCCAGCTTGCTCAGCAGACGGTGACGGTAATGGGCCTTAAAGGCCAAAACCACAGAGCCAGGGAGGGAAGAGGTGGTGCTAGAGGCAGAGAGAGGCAAGAGTCGAACATGGTGGAGACCAGGAAGGCTAGCCCATTCCTCTGCGACTCTGGCAGCCAGTAGCAAGGCTACCTGTCGGCCCTGCTGTCCCATGTCCTGGTCAAACTGTGCCAGCCACTCTGACCAGGGGATGGCTAGATCAGGATGATAAGAGGCAGGTAGTGCCTCACTATTGACCCCAAAGAAGCATCTCGGGGCAGCCTGGAGCCCACCCACACATACCCTTCGCTTTTCTGTACCTCTGCTGTTGGCACATAGAAGGACCTGCAACCGATCACATGCAAACACTCTGCCAGGCACTGCCCGATACAACAAGGGCACTTCGGCACAGCCAAAAACATCTTCTGGTGAGAAGTCTTTAAGGGAAAGAGGTGGTTGGGCCTGGGATGGGAGCCCTGGTGGAGGAGGTTCAGGAGCAAACAGAGGGACAAGGACCTGGCGAGCCCCAAAGCCCACATTGTTTCGGCGTTTCCAGCGGACCAGCCAGCCAATGCTGGGCACAAAATCCTGGCCCATGATATCAGCCAGCTCCTTGGCTTTGTGGAGCAGCATGGGCCCTGTTACATCCCAGGCCTTGGCTCGGGCAATGTGGTACCAGCAGAGCAGAGCCTCGTCGATCCCACTGTATTTGGATTCCCGCTTCCTCTTCCGCTCGTGGTTGGCTGTGCCGCTACACCAGTCTGCCAGCAGCTTTTCCTTATTCTTGCAGATCCGTGAGATCTGAGGCTGGGAGACCTGGAAACGCCGGGCCACCTCTGACTGGGACATCTTGGACTCATCCAGGAGTTCCAGTACCTGGATTTTCTCAGCCAGGGACAGGGCATGAAGCTTCTTTTTTGTGCTCAGCTCCATGATTCGGCCAGGGCACCTGCCGGGGAAGAAAAGTAGGAGAGGCTGCCATAGGCTGGGGGCAGGAGGGATAGAAGAGCACAGGATGTAAGAAGTCAGTCAGCCGGAATGCAGAAGGTAGGGAAGACCAGACCAGCTGGAAGAGAAGGGATGGCCAGGCTGAAGAAGAAGGCTGGGCCCTATCCTAAGGACTGCCAGAACACAGCTGGCAGGTGTCTCTGGGAATTCTGGGCTAGGGTTTGGCATCGAAGGTGTCGAAGGATGACTTGGGGTCGGAGGACATCTGTGAGGACAACCAGGAGCAGCTGTGGAGACAACAAAGGAGCAATGACAGAGAGGCCTGGGGCTAAGGCTGAGTGGGACAGCTCTGGAGGGCATTGGGGTGGCCAGGGAAGAAACCCGAGAAGATGGGGAAGAGGGCTTGGGTTGAATCTTGATGAGGATGTCGAATGGAGGCGGTGGGAGACTGAACGGACAGAGTTGAGGCGAACAGGTGGATGGTAGAGATGACAAAGCCAGATGGATGGGGTCTGGAGGCGCTGTTCTAATGTGGTGCTGGCGGGAGCTAAGGCTATTCAGTAGTCCAGCCTGAAGGGGCGTGGAGGGCAGGGTCGGGAGTGAAGGTGCCAAGGCGACAAAGGGTGACCGGGTGAGGAGGCTACAGTAGCAAAGGGGAGGACTGTCTCCCGCCGGGAGGTGGGCAATCTCAAGGGATGACAGGAAGCAGGGAGCAGCGGTGCGAGCAGGGAGCCCCCGCTGAGCCCAGGCTCGCCACGCCTTGACCCCGGGTCAGTGGGATAGACCAACCCAGGCGTCGATCCAGCCCGCCCGCCCGGCCTTGCACTCCGCACCCACCTCCAGGCGCTGTCTCGCCGCTCCCGTCCCTGCCCCTGCCCGGCTCCTGGGCCCTGGTGTGCTACGATACAGCAGAACCAGAGAGGGACCGGCGCCGACCCCGAGGGCAAAGCGCTCGCTCCGAGGAGCTGCACGGGCGGCGGACGCGCGCACAACACGGACCCACGCGCGCCGCCCGCGCCGGGCTCTCCCAGGGCTGGGAAAACCGCGGCCCCGCCCCCAGCAGCCCCGCCTTGGCATGCTTGATTGGCCACCAGTTTCATTTATCCCGCCTCCTGCTGCATTTCATTGGACGCCAAGGAAGTGGCGGTTCGTCGGTCCTTCGGGGGAGGAGCTTCCCGCGCTGAGGACAGGATCCCCTGCTAGGGTCTGGAGGGAGGCCTTAGTACTGATCATCCCCTGGCGGTGACCCAGGTGGCTTCGACCACATCCCCACGGGGTAAGAAGCAGGGATACCAGCGGTCTCGGAGCTGTTTTGGAAACCAGATGAGATGAGAAAACTAATGGATATAAGCTTTAAGCCACAAAGCACAGTTACCATGGACAGCGTTGGCCTTGGGTCTCCCTAACCAGCTACAAAACACAGGCCGCCAGTCCTGAGGGGGCGAGAAAGGTCGCATTTTTACCAGTTTTCATGCTTTATGGCAAGGTCTAAGCTCCTATGCTAGTCATTTCGCTCCTTCGTAACATTTGGTCCTGAACCAGGTGTCGATATCTTAGCCTCCCTGCCCCTTAAACAGTCGAGACCTTACATTTCTGTATTTTCAGTCTCTCCCAAGTGTCTCTTCTGAAGCTAATATTTCTTAAGTCTATTGCAGTAGTGTCATTTGCACATCTCTCTTTTAGCCGTCAAGACTACTTACTTGCCAAGGATAGCTGCCCAGACTCTCTTACTGTCCTACTTAGCAGGACAGGCAGAGCACATCTCAGAGCTTACAGAACTCTGCTGATTTACCGAATGTAGTAGCAGCCCAGGGTTGAGCTTTTCAACAGGCAACATGACCTGAGGATGTACTAGAAAAATCTTTAGACACTTCTGGTGACATAAGTATTTAACTGAATCTTAAAAAAAAAAAAAGTCAGGCATGAAGGTCATGCTTGTAATCCCAGCGCTCTAGGAGGGTGAGGATCATAAGTTTGAGGACATCCTGGGCTACATGGCAAAAACCCAATATCAAAGGAGTGTATGAAATGTGTGTATGCTTTTTAAAAAAGTATATGTGTGGGTGCACACATACTATGGTACTAGTATGCAAATAAGGGGACACCTTTAGGAGAGGTTTTTTTCCATCCTATTAAGGTAGTTTCACAGTGTGGCATACTCCAACCCAGTTGGATGTTAACCTAGCAGATTCTGTCTCCACCTTCCATGTTGCTCTAGGGGTATTGGGATAACAGACAAACAACACAGCATCCAGCTTATGAGGGATGCCAGACAGAGTTCAGGTGGTCAGGATTACATAGAATGTGCTTCCACTGGGTGAGCCCAGTTACACAGAATCTCAAAATCAGGCTGGTGACGTAGCTAAGCAGGTTAATAATACTAAGAGTGTGTACTGCTTTTACAGACCTGAGTTTAGGAGCTGAGGGGATGATGGCTCAACTGTTAAGAGCACTGGCTGCTCTTCTAAAGGACTGGACTCCCAGCACCCATATGGTGGCTCAAAACCATGTTTAACTCCAGTTCCAGGCTATCACATGTACTTGGTATACAGACATACATGTAAGCAAAACAAAATCCAGCCAACCAAATCCACAGACCAGAGTTCAGTTCCCAACATCCATTCAGTGGCTCAAAACTGCTTGTAATTCCAGCTCCAGGGGATCTGATACCCTCTTGGTCATGACCTCTGCACATATTCATTCATTTCCTTTTTTTAGTACTTATTACTTTATGTGAACTGGTGTTTTGCCTGCATGCATAACTGTGTAAGGGTGTCAGATCTTGGAATTACAGACAGTTGTTAGCTGCCAAGTGAATGCTGGGAATTGAACTCAGGTCTTCTGGGAAGAACAGTCAGTGCTCTTAACCGCTGAGCCATCTCTCCAGCCCGATTCATTTTTCTTAAAATAGGGTCTCCCTAGGTAGTCTGGCTGTCCTGAAACTCCTCTGCAGCCTAGTCTGGCCTTGAGCTCAGACATCTACCTGCCTTTGCCTCTGGAGTGCTGGGACTAAAAGCCTGTTCCACCACTGCCAGCTCACATAATCTTTTAAAAGTCAATATATACTCAAGTGAGCTACACAAGATCCTTTATATATTGGGGGCTGGAGAGATGGCTCAGCGGTTAAGAGCACCGTCTGCTCTTCCAGAGGACCCGGGTTCGATTCCCAGCACCCACATGGCAGCTAACAACTGTCTATAGTTCCAGTTCCAGGCAAACACCAAGGCAAATAAATAAATAAAGTTTAAAAAAAAAAAAAAAAAAAAAAGATCCTTTATATAATATTAAAGTCCTAGTTTGACTGGAAAAACTTATTTCAGCATATAAATACCCTGGGATGCTGGGAGGCTATACTGTGGGCAGTTCTGGCCCTGAAACCCTGGTCTGGCTTAGCAGTACTGCAGGGAATGAAAAGGCACATCAGATGACAAGATTTGAGGTTACTCTCCTCCTGACAGCTCTAATCATCTATCCAGAAGCTTTCCTTGTCCCGTGATGACATCACCTGTTTGAGGATCTGGGTGGGTGGACATTAATGCACATTGAATGCATGCAGGTGACCAATCCAGCTAAGGGATCAGATCCCTTGGAACCTGAGTTATGGGTGCTGGGAACTGAACCTGGTCCTGTAAAAGCATTCCTCTTCCGTGCTGATCTACCTCTCTAGGGCTTGCTTTAATTCCTTTGAATATATAACATGGAAAAGCTTCTCGGCCCACTTTAAACACCTGACATCACAATGCCATAGGTTTGATATACCACCATCTACGTATCTGTCTTCTCAACCAGCCAAAGCACAGAAAGATGCTAAAGATTTTAATTTTTGTGTTAATAAAAACAGCTTCATTTTCATTTAATTTATAATAATAAATTGTTGGAAGACTTGAATTTATACCAAAATTAACAAAAATTTTGATTTGGGGGGAAAAGTTATTTCAATTTTTCAAAAAAATCACTGTCCTAAGAAAGTAAGTTTGAAATAAAATAGCTTTTCAACAAGCAGTCAGGAGACAAACCATCAGAGGGCTCTTTGTAAAAATGTTTATTTTTACTAATGTTTTGAGTACAGGAACTAAAGATGGGAGAGGGGGGCCTCAACTTTGCCGAAGACAACAGTTAGGGCCTGCCCACAGCCAAGGAAGAAGCCATTTCAGAGTGTCCTGGCATGGACTGTCCCCTCCTACTTAATGTCAGTGCCACTAAGCAGGAAACAGAAAACCCAGGGTGTGAAGACCTTACCAGCTGCTAGCTAGCGTGCAAGGAAGGGGGACCTTCCTGTGACCTGAGCGCCAAGATACACAGGCAGGAGGCAGACTCCTGGGTCAGTTAAGGGCAGGAGGCTGGATGCCCAGGTCCAGGAAGAACAAAAAGGGGATTTTGGAGGTAGGCTTTTTTTTTCTTTTTCTTCTTCTTTTTTTAATTGAGTTAAAAAACAGGCACATTATCCAACTTCTTCTTGTGGCCCCCAAGCTGCTGGCACAGCTCCCTGATATTGTCCCTCTCCCCACAAAACCAAAGGGAATAAGGAAGGAGGCAGAAGATGTGAAGTTTTGAGAATGGGAATTGTTTGGATTACCAGAGACCACCTGTGAGAGAGCCAGCCAAGCACAGAAGAACAGTGAAGCTGCTTGTCTCTTTGTGGGTCTTTGTGAGCAGGACAGGACACAGCCAGGAGGTGCCTGAGAGCATCCCCGTTCAAGCACAGGACCCCATGTAGCATGACAGAGGACGTAGGACTGCTTTGGCAGAGGCAAAGTGAAGCAGAACAAGGGGTATGAAAAAGTTCTAGCAAGTACCACCTCAGCCTTATCACTCCAGCTGCTTCCGCTCCCAGCAAAGGCCAGGCCTGCCTCAACCCTGGGGCTTTTGGAAACCAGAAGGGAGGGGGTGTGTGGGTAGGTGGGGCTAGGCCAGGCTTGAGACAAGTGAGCTGCTCTCATATTCCTTCTCAGAGGACCCCCTTTGAACCCCGTGATTAGCAGGGACTTGGGTCCAAGGCAAGCAGAGTGAATGCACTTCTTGGAGAGCAGAGAGAAGTTGGGCCCACAGGTCAGCCCTGGGGCAGAATGCTGCTCCTTACTCCCTGAGGGCTTGGGACCAGAGGCAATCAGAGACGCCACCTCCCTGTGCTGTTGCCAAAGGCAGGTTGGCAGGAATACCAGAGTGAAAGAAGAAGAGGGGCATGAAAACCAAGGTAGAGGAGAGCAACAGCCTTAGATGTCTGGGGAGCTGGGCGGCACATCAGGATGAGTTCTGGTTCTGGTAGATGGATGCTTTCTCCTTCAGTAGATCCAGACATAGGTGGCAGCTCCAACTTCCTACAAGGAACAAGGGGAAGTAGAGTGGTCAGGGTGGATCCCACAAGATCCCCATCTGCTGTCTCCCCACTCTTGACTCATCTCCCCAAGAAGACAGGCCAAGTTCTGCAGCAGCAGCTTCATGGTAATCATGAAGGAACTGACTGGCCTTCAAAGCTATGAAAATTGGAACTGGAGAGATGGCTCAGCAGTTAAGAGGATCTGAGTTCAGTTTCCAGCACTCACAAGGAGATTCACAACCACCCATAACTCCAGTTAAAGGGATCTGACCTGATCGCTCCTGACCACCAAAGGGACCAGGCACATATATGCCGACAAAATCCTTATACACATACACTAAAAAATAAAAATATCTTTAAAAACAACAAGAAAAAAAACACACATGAAAATCACTCTCAGGGGCTGGAGAGATGGCTCAGTGGTTAAGAGCAACGTCTGCTCTTCCAGAGGACCCGGGTTCAATTCCCAGCACCCACATGGCAGCTAACAACTGTCTGTAGTTCCAGTTCCAGGCAAACACCAAGGCAAATAAAAAAAAAATAATTTAAAAAAAAAAAAAGAAAATCACTCTCCATGGAGTGGAAGGACAGTGCCCAAACAGATGCTCAGACCATCTTGTCACATCAGTGGCCTGGGACTCACAGGACAGTCCAGGCAGACCCAAGGGTTTTGTTTGTTTGTTTGTTTATAGAGAGGACTGCACCATAGTTGTGGAAGAGAGCTCTGTCCTTTGATGGCAAATGCCTTTAGCTGAGCCACCTTGCCAGAGAAGGTGTCTCTCTCTGTGTAACAGCTCTGGCTGTCCTTGAACCTACTTTGTTAGACAGGGTTGGCCTTGAATTCACAGAGATCCACCTACCTCTGCCTCCCAGCTCTGGGATTAAAGGCAAGTGCCACTATCACCCAGGGCAAAACTAGCTCTTAATGGTTAGAAATTTATAACCATAACTTTATGTATGCTGTTTAGACAGTACTCCAGGGGAAATCTCTGCTACTAGCTCCCCAAAGACACAAGGCTCCACCAAACTAACCCAGCTGCTCCAGAGGCTACCTGGGCTACAGAGCTAGCTCAGGCTAGTTTAAGTAACTTAGTGAGACCCTATCTCAAGAAATACAAGTGTGGGGACAGTGAGGTGGCTCGGAGCCTAGGACTTGAGTTTGAGCCCCAGAACTCATGGTTAAAGCAGACTTGACCTCTAAATGCTCTCCTCTGACCTCTACACAAGTGCTGGGGCTCAACCGCACACACTCTTAGTAACTTTCTTTTTAAGAGTTGGAGACAGAAGGATACAGCCAAGTAGGAGGGCACTGGCCAGACGTACAAGGCCCTGGTTCTATCTCTACTACCCCCCCCACCTCCACTCACAGAGCAAATGAAAGAAAACAAACAAAACAAAAGTATAAAATAATCCAAAAGTATAAGAGCTTTTTTAACTCTGAGGTCAATATATGCTGGGGCTGGCAAGTGTTCCAACAGAGAACCAAGCAGAATGTTATATTGAAGTTCTATGAGCCACACTGTCTCCTATCTTCATGTTCCTTTAAAGACTTGCTTTAAGGGGGCTGGAGAGATGGCTCAGCGGTTAAGAGCACCGTCTGCGCTTCCAGAGGACCCGGGTTCGATTCCCAGCACCCACATGACAGCTAACAACTGTCTGTAGTTCCAGTTCCAGGCAAACACCAAGGCAAATAAATAAATAAAGTTTAAAAAAAAAAAAAAAGACTTGCTTTAAAATGTAAAAGGTCACTGTGGCTTACAAGCTATGTAAACTGACAGAGCTGGATGTGGCCCCATAAGGCAGTGAGCAAAGTGCTTGGCCTGCAGCTCTCCACTACCCCAGTGTCTCACAAAGTATCCATGGGAAAGCCCTTGCACTGTTCGCCTAAGTTTTGTCTACAAGGTGCTATTTGATGGTTAAACAAAACACAAAGACACCACTTTTTTCAAAGCTGATTTGGAGATGTGGCCCTCAGTAGCACTGTGCGCCCCGATCTCTGCAGTACTGGGTACTTGGGACCCTAGACAAGCTCTAACTCCCCTTGTGTGTTTCACAGCCTTCCTAATGCTGAGGCCCTCCCTTTAATACAGCTCCTCATGTTGTGCTGACCCCAAACATATCACTATTTCACTGCTACTTCACAGCTGTAATTTTGCTACTGTTATCAATTGTAACACACAATTGGCCCCACAGGGGTCTACACCCACAACTTGAGACACCACTGCCTTGGCGGCAGGAGTTAGGCACAAAAGCATACTTTGAGGGGACTTACGGAAAAGAACCACTCCTCAATGCTACCACTGATGCTGGTGTAGTGCTTCTATGCTGTGGAACAAACCTTGTACACCACCGATCTCACTGTTAATAAAAAGCTGAGTGGCCAATAGCTGGGCAGGGACAGCCTGACAGAGAATGTGGGGAGGGGGAAGGGCAGAGCCTCGAGTTGCGGGCAGACTTACGGGGGCAGGAGACAAATGTGCCGTGCTAATGGAGGTTCCACCATGTGGCAAGGTGAATTCAAAATGTAGGAGTTAGCTAGTAACAACCCCAAGCTGTGGGCCAAGCTCTGATAAGTAACCTTAAGTCTCCATGTTGGTTATTTGGGAGCAGGCAATCAGGACCAGAAAACTCTCCCTACACTTTAAGAGCCTGAAGCATTACTAAAGTACATCACGAAAGATGCAGAAAGATACCCAGACAGGCTCCAGGGTCAAATCCCTTCCACAATCCTTCAGAGAGAGAGAGAGAGAGAGAGAGAGAGAGAGAGAGAGAAGAGAAGTGTCATGTCAGATCAGCTGCTGGCTGAATCTCTGGACTATCTGAAGGAAGACAGCTTTCTCCTGGTGACTGTTCTCTGCTCAGCACAGTTCTTTTGCATGCTGGTTATTTTCTGTATCTCTAAGTATCACTTATGACAAAGTGCAAACATCAAGTTCTTTAAACTGAGCTGAGCAGTGATGCACATCTTTAATCCCAGTGCTGGGGAGGCAGAGGCAGGCAGATCTCTTTGAGTTTGAGGCCAGCCCCGACTACAAACAAGTTCCAGGACAGCCAGGGCTGCAGGAGAAACTCTGTCTCAAAACAAACAAACAAACAAACAAAAAAACCAAATAAATAAAACAAAATAAAATGCTAGGACAGTATACCAAACTGAGCCAAGGCAAGGACTTTGCTTTTAGTGTTCTCAGAGATACTTAGTTATTTTTTTTTTTTTAATCCACATCACTGTATTATGTAATCTATATTGTTGGGTAGAAGAATGCTGAAATTCACAGAATTATAGATCAAGTATAAATTCCACTGCCAATGTTTTACTTGGGTGTTAAGGATCCCTCTGGGATAAAATATTTTGAGTAGATCTGGGCCACTTACCTTCAGGAGGCTCAGACATGGATGGGGTGAGACAGTACATGTGGTAGCCACGGTCACAGTCATCACAAAAAAGCAGCTGGTCCTGCAGAGGGCAAGGAGAAAGAACAGGGTCCAATGGTTTATGTGCCTAAGTTAGGACACTGCGGCTACTTCCAAGAGGTAGCTGCTAAGAACAGCTGTAGGATCTGTCCGGCATAACCTATCCAGATTCCAACTCATCACAAAGCCTATTATTTCCCTACAATCTCTTCTCTACAAAGCTTCTTGAAAATATAAGACAGAACATATTCCCCCGCCCCACCCCCCATGAAAGGCCTAAGACAACATCCACAAAGTCCAAGCACAAGGGTCGAGTTCAGCAACAAAGTTCATGCTTAGTGTGCACCAGGTCTGAGGTCCATCTCCAAGATTCCTTGCCCACAAAAGGATCCAAGACCCCACAGATCAAAAGATGCCCACCTCTCTGATCCATTGCTCCCCCCCCCCCCCGGGAAAGATCTACTAGGTAGCAATGGCCTCTTTACAGCTGGCTTGTCTACCTTAAGGTCTCTGTACTGACTATACCTTCTTGAAAATACACTCACTCCATACTGTCTTGGACTGGCTCTTCATATTATCAAAACCTCAACACCAATCTCATTTCCTCCAAAAGCAAATCTAACTAGCAACCTCAGTGCAAGATGAGCTAACTCTCTGGTGCATCACTAATTTCATTTTCTTCAAGACATAGCACACAAAACTCTGTTACCCTAAGTACACAAGTTCTATGAAAGCATAGTCTTCTCTGTCTTAGTGACCCTAGAGTCAAGAACACTGACTGTTGGCGCTTAAGAAACAGATTTTTAAAGACAAGTGTGAGGTCCCCAGGGAGAGGTTAGGGAGGAATATGTGGGGAGGCCCTTGCTTGCTGTGACACAAGGTTTGCTCTGAAGGGAGCTGAGGGAAGAGCCAGCATGCTGAGGGGCACGAGGGCATGGCACGCACGTCGTTCTCCGAAGTGCCGCAGAGGTTGCAGCATTTGCACTCGATACACTGCCAGCGATAGGTCTTCACAGCCGCCATCATCACAGGGGTGAACTGCAGGCAGGACGGGTGCCCTGTGGGGGAGGTGAGTCAAATGGAGGCTGGAGACTGCGGTGGGCACTGGGTAAGGGAGGCTGCCTGACTGACAGCACTGAAGGAAGCAGGCCAAGAGTTTCCTGGGCACTGAGTGCAGCCTGCTCTTTGATGGATACCTGAGCGGCCACAGTCAGAACAGGACACTAGCTCCTCAGGCTGCCCTGTCTTCTTGTTGATTTTTGAGTCCCCCAGGCAGAAGTCACAGTAGTTGTTGGGCAGGGCCAATCCATCAGGTCCTTTCTTGGCTATGGGGGAAAAGAATTCTGATGATGCTCGAGAGAAGCTGAGTTATCCCAGACCCCTAGAGGAGGAGGGTTTTAATAACCGAGGTGGCTCCTCTCCTGTTTGCCCACCCTGGCACCCCAGCTTACATTTCTGTTCCTCAGACCTCTGGGAAACAGGAGTGGGTGGCTGAGAGTCTTCTTTGTCCTCTCCTTCCTCCTCAGCCAGGTGGGAATGGGCATAGTGGTAACTGAGGCCAGGTCGGTTCTTGTAGCGTTTTCCACAAACTGGGTGGAAGAAGACAGCAGAGAAATGTTAGGACATGAAAGTGCTACTTCTCCATTCTGACAAGCTATAAAGCACCATCTGAAGCCCATGGAAAATCTGTCCCCAGCATCTCTATTCTGGGACAAGCCTTAGTGCCAGCCCCCTCCCCTTAGCCAAGAGCATAGGCCCTAGACCTCTCTAGTTTCTAAGATCCTCCTCCCTCCCTAAGATACAACCCCACAGCTACTAATATTTGTCTACGTTGGCTTTTGGAGGGCTCAGCCCATGCTGTAAGAACTTGCTCTGGGAATAGTAACTGCGTGGGAGCTCCAGGTCAGGAAAGTTCTATGGTTCTGCCTTAAGGCAAAAGGGGGAAAGGAAATTTCAGACTCTTTTTCTGTTTTGTCTATGTGGCACACTCATGCCACCCCATATATAGCATGCAGCCAATCCTAACTAAATAGGCAAAGAGCTGAGGGTGAGTCTCTTAGCAACACCTACCAACTGAGCAGCAGGTAACTGTCCTCAAAGAAACTGAAATACATTCCCATACTAGTGTCTTGCCCAGCCCCTGCCAACCAGCAAGGGAAGATTCATGGCATCTTATCTTGAGTGATGACACCAAGAGGGGCAAGGGGGCCAGCAGGAAGGATTGAGGAGGGTGGGAGAAGGGGGTATGATGGTGGGGACATCAGCTGACCACCTGGTGTCTGTTTTGGGTAGCAGCAGATAAGTCTATTCATAATGGGTTTCCGTTAGAACTTTGGAGCTAGCCCACACCCTAGGCCAAAGGCTCTGAGTAGCCTATGAGAGACAGGCAATGGTAAGTAAAGACTGCTGCTAGGATCTGAGAGCGCAGCACAGCCGGGCTCCACAGCACTGCCGTCACACCGTTGCAGAGATTCCAAAGCTAGCTTCACAGGAAATGAGAAAGGCAGGAGGATCGAGGGAAGAGGGAAAGGGACAGGAAAACCACAAGTCTGAAAAGTTGAGAGAGCTACCTCTCTGGGGCGCTTTCGAGGTATGCTTTTGTTTGAAACTATCTGAAAGACAGAAAGAAAAGTCGTGAGAAGAAGGTTTTGGTACATTTGAGACAGGCGGCAGCAGCAGGAAAACAGAGCAAGTGACAGAGAACCCCAGCAGCGGCGCTACAGGCTGGAGGCGCAGAGGGAGGGTGAGCCAAAGCAAAGGGAAAGAAAGCAGACACTGGCCCTCAGGGCTGGCCCCCTGTGCCCTGCCTTGATGGGTCAGCAGATCTGGACGCTGCCCACTGTGAGGCCAACCCTGCCTGCTGTTGAGTTCCCTCACCCTCCCACCCTACGAGCCACAGAAACCTCTCCCAGAGCATGCAGTCCCACCCACTGTGAAGCAAAGGCCAGGGCTTCTCAGAGCTTGGCAGGCAGGAGAAGAACCCCGGCTTATTTTTACCATTCACTGCAAGAACATGACCCCCCTACTCTCACATCCAGAGCAGGAGCTGGGTCCAAGGTAAGAACTACCCACCCCTCAGGAGGCACTCACTGTCACAGGCATAGGGCTTATCCCGGTCCTCCAGGATGGAAGCATCCAATTTCTTCCGGGCACTGCTTACACCCTTACTCTACCAAAAACAGCAAAAAGATCAGGCCATGACTAAGGTGTCTAGGCCAGAAGAGCAAGGCAACCACAAAAAAATAAAGCCTGGCTTCTCGGGACCAGCCTGCTACATCCTTCAGGCAGTACACTGGCTCCTCACCTTGGATTTCCCCTTTCCCCGACGCTTTGGAGTATCTTCTTCATAGTCCTCATCATCAAGGTCGTCTAGGAAGTCATCAGGTTCAAGGATCCGCTGAGTGGACCACAAGTTTTGAATATAAGCAGCAGTCAAGCACATCCTAAAGCCCTCATGATACAGAATTAGCTACCTGGAAATACCCAGAAGCTTCTCTGGAACTTGGGACTTAACCCCACCCATAATAATTATTCTTTTTTTAATATTTATTTTTATTTTATGTGAATTGGTGTTCTGCCTGCATGTATAACTGTGTAAGGGTGTCAGATCTTGGAATTACAGACAGCTGTGAGTTGCCATGTGGTTGCTGGGAATTGAACTCAGGTCCTCCGAAAGCACAGTCAGTGCTCTTAACTGCTGAGCCATCTCTCCAGGCCTCCCATAATTATTCTTCACCCTATAATTCTATTCCTGCTTCTTTAGTGTTTCTTTCTGAGCCTTTTCTAGTTGTTTTCCTCAACTCCCTGTGTCCAAAAAGCTTTCCCTGGTACCCAGGCAGCCATGCTCTGTCCTGCCTGCACTGCTTCCAATACTCATGTCCTACTGTGTAAGTGAGCTTTGTTGCTCACTTGTGTGACCTTGAGGGAAGTTGTAACTGCTTTGATTCTGCCTCCCTGTCCGTGAAATGGGAACCACAGGACCTACCTCATAAGGCTGTATGGGAGGCAGCATATGGAAAACACTTAGCACGGTACCTGACTTATCTGTAGCTCTTCTCATCTTTAAACTTAGCATTAACTCTCCAGCTGGTAGGTGTGAACCAGGTACTTCACCTAGGTAACACCAGGCACTTACAGTCTCTAATAAAATTCGTGTGTGAACGAGAATGAATGAATGCATCTGTACTGAGAAGAGGGAAAGAAGCATGAAAGGCTAGAGAGCTGCAGGTCAGTGGTCAGTAGGGACACAGGACTGCAGGGTAGCCTCAGCTTGCTTCAGCTGTTTTTATTTTTGTGTGAGGACTTACAAACCAACAAGCAAGTGTTCTGCCATGAATCGTCAGTTCTGCTAACTGGGTACACCCTTTCCACCCATAAAGAAGAGACGGTTCCTTATTAAGTCCTCTAGCCAAGGGATAATATACCTTCCGTGCTCGACTGTTGGTAACAGGAAACTCGCCCAGGCTGTCATCATCAACACGGGGATCTGGAGCACCTCGTTTCTCCAGGGAGTCAGTACGCAACAGAGCCTCTAAACTGCTGCCATCCTGAGAGATAAGTCCCTCTTTCTTCAGGGTCTGCTCTGTGTCTACAAGTCAGCATGAAGGAAACTCAGAAGGGCTGAGCCTAGGCTGCACCAGGTGGGGCCAAGTCAAAGTCAGCCACTAACTTCTGCTCTACAGGAACCAAGGTATCTTGGTTCAGCCAGCACTAGAATACAGCTATTTACCAGTTTTCCCTAACGCAGTGAGTTCTCTGAAGGATGAAATCATACCTCACTTACTTCTATATGTGCAAGAACTAACACACAGCCTAAGAAAAGTAGATGATCAGCAAGTCTCTTGCCATGCAATAGACGATGGCTCTGCTTAGGAAGGGGGCCCCTAACTTGGTTTCTTATTTATTTAGTTTTGTGCATATGTGTGTGATATAGATCTGTATGGTAAATGGACACATGTGGGTACATATTTGAGAAGGACATTGGGTTTCTTCTCTATCACACTCTGCCTTCTCCCTTGGAGTTTCTCAGTGAACCTTGAATTAGGCTGGCAGTTAGCAAGCTCCAGCTCTGTGCTCTATAGTTTTGCGATCATGAGAACATGTTGGCCATACCAGCTTTTCTATATGAATGCTAGATTAGAATTTAAGGCCTTGAGTTCACACAGAAAGCACTGGGACATGTCTCAAGCCTGTATTACTTTGAGATAATTTCATCTTTGTTTTTTGTTTTGTTATGTTTTTCTTAGACAGGGTTTCTCTGTGTAGCCCTGGCTGTCTTGAACTTACTCTGTGGACCAAGCTGGCCTTGAACTTACAGAGATCCACTTGCCTCTGCATCCTGAGTGCTAATTTCATGTTTCTTATTTTGAGGCTCTCATGTAGCCCAGTTGGCCTCAAAATCTTTATGTAGCAGATAATGGCCTTGAATTTGTGATCCAACTGCCTCAACCTCCTCAATGTAGGGCTATACAACCATGTTTAGCTTATGCAAAGCTTGAGATCAAACTCAGGGCCCTGAGAAATGGTGGGCAGGCAATCTAGCAAATGAGCTACAACATCTCTAGCCCGTACCTGGTTTAATAGATGGAAAAGAAAGTCTAGGATCCTCAGGTGGGTGGGCTCGACGCTTCTTCCGCCAGCGTCGGGCCGGATAAGAGTACAACTGTCCAGAGGCCAATCCTGTGGAAGAAAAAAAAAAAAAAAAACAGCAATCAAACCCTAATCCATCCCTAGAAAGTGATATCAAATACTATGTGAATGAGTGAATGAGAACTCTGTTGAGCTCTAGAGCAAGGGAATGGTACAGAAGATATGAGCCTGGGTTGATACTTCACTGAGACAAAAAACAGATGCGAACTTCAGGGCCATTAGTACTTTAATCCTCTGGAAAACCATAACTGCTTCAGTGCTGGAGAATATTCTTTTACACTGTGAAGATGTGTCATTGTGACTGGGTTAATAAAAAGCTAAACAGCCAATAGTTAGTTAGGCAGAAGGTACAGGTGGGACTTTGGACAGAGAGGACTCAAGAGAAGAAAGCAGAGTTACAGTCAGATGGAGAAGCAGGACGGGCAATACAGAGTAAAGGTATCCGAGCCACGTATAAGAATGTAAATTAAAAGATAGAAGTTAATTTAACTTAAACTAGTTAGGAACAAGCCTAAGCTAAGGTCAAACTTTTATAATTAATAGTAAGTCTCTGTTTTTTTTTTTTTTTTTTTTTTTGTGAGCTGACAGCCCAAAGAAAAATCCACCTACATATGAAGCCCAACATCCAGCCATGTATATCCACATAAGGCCTGAGAAAACTAAGACAAAAGTTTAAAACACAGAATCACACACACTTCTTGGCACAGCTTCATGGTGACCAAGGTCTCTTGAGTAGGTTTGGCAAATAGAAACTGCTTGAGCAGCCAGCACCAGTTCCATGTGCTAAGCTAATCCATGCCAACCGCTAACGTAGCAATCTCAGGCAATCAGAGAACATGCAGATGCTTGGGTTTAAAAAAAAAAAAAAAAAAAAAAAAAAAAAAAAAAAAAAAAAAAAAAAAAAAAAAAAAAAAAAAAAAAAAAAAAAAAAAAAAAATGTGCACAGGCTTAAAAAAGAAAATGAATATAGACAGTCATAGAAATAATAGTTTATAAATAAGATAGTCTTTAAAGAGAGAATAAGGGGCTGGAGAGATGGCTCAGCGGTTAAGAGCACCGTCTGCTCTTCCAGAGGACCCGGGTTCGATTCCCAGCACCCACATGGCAGCTAACAACTGTCTGTAGTTCCAGGCAAACATCAAGGCAAATAAATAAATAAATAAAGTTAAAAAAAAAAAAAAAAAAAAAAAAAAAAAAAAAAAAAAAAAAAAAAAAAAAAAAAAAAAAAAAAAAAAAAAAAAAAAAAAAAAAAAAAATTTTAAAAAAAAAAAAAAAAAAAAAAAAAAAAAAAAAAAAGAGAGAGAGAGAATAAAATGCCAAAAAGGGTAGGTAAGTCATATAAAGATAAAAATATACAGAGTCTGGATCCTGCATTATGTCTTCTTGAACTTAAAATTTTTAACTACCGTTGAGGGAACAATAGCTACTGAGAGACATTGGATTATGGAAACTACTAAATTAAATCAACCTATACATTTAAAAAAACGTCTTAACTTCAAAATGAAAGTCAAAAAGTATGTTGCATTGGGGAGGAGGTATGTTTTTGTTTCCACAGAAAACAAAAGGCTATATATTCGTTCAAGGTTAAAGAGGATCAGGTTTGATCAGGGAAAATCCTGGCTACAGACATACAGAAAATAAACCTAAAAAACTAAAGACAGGTGATGTATATTTTACTTGCTCAAACATAAAATAAAAAAATAATCTTTGGCTGACTTGTGTACACTGCACAGTCCATACTTATATTAATAAAGATATGCATGTTATCTTTGAAAGTTGGTTGTTTTCAGAGCAAGGGGACCAAAAAACAATGAGAAGGGGGTGACCCAGGAGATCTGGCCTTTCAGAGGGCCTCTGTTGCAGTTTTCTCAGTGCATACACAACAGCTTCAAGGCTAGTAGCTAAGATGGTCCAGCCTCACAGACTACTCCAGCTAGACTTCAGATAAGCTCTACATTTTCCCAGTATACAGAGACTAGACAACAGCTAACTCTTCCAGGACTTAACCATTATCTCAATTTTCTCACGTTTCCTACACGTTATCATGCCCAGACAACAAGAAGTAGTCTAGAAAACACAATACTCACATTACCAAGAGGTGGGATAGGTGTTCTTTTAGTCATTTGGTGGGTTATTGTTTAGGGTGGTTGGTTACAAGCTTTTACTAGTCATGGTCAGGGAGAAAGTTAAACAAAAAAGATTACATTCAAGAAAAAAAGGGGGGAATATAGTACAGAAATGGTGGAATAAAAGAGTGGATCATTGAGTTTACTTTTAAACAACCACTAGGTCTCAAATAGTTTCCATTGGTATGTATTTTTGTATATTGATCCAAATTTAAGGTTATTTTTCTTACACCGTGTGTATGTTTCTATTCTTGTTTAAGGTATTATACTTTTCAGCTCATTTGAAAAGGTTATGCAAAGTTTTAGTCTTTGAAAAGTTATTTAGGGTATTAAAGAAATACAGGTTAGTAGCTAGTCATCTATAACAATCAAACTTATAGTCATTTAGGTATGTTCTCAAGGTCAAACATATATTTTTAAGTAGATAAGTAATCTTCAAACATGTCAAAGACCTACAGAATATGGCATTTAAACTGGTTTAATAACATAAGAGCATTTCATAAAATGAGACATATACTGGCAGCATCAATTTACTTCAAAAAAAGAATGATGGGCATTGAAGAACATCCATATGGAATTTTCTTTCATTGTGGCAAAGCTAGTCATTTGGGCAAGAAACTGCCCTTGTGTCAACTGCTGACAGAATGCTGTCCCAGCGGGACATGAAAGATGACAACTGCCAAGCTTTGTCAAGGCTGGGTAGGACAGTCCTTCACAATCCTGCCTCACAGAAAAAAGTCTGTCACATAGTCTAGGCCCATAGACTAAAGATGAACGTCCCAATGTTGCAAAGGAACCTTGGAAAGACTGTTGAGGCAGCCAGATGTTTCTGTGGTTTCTTAGTTTTGGAAGTTGCTTGCTCTGCACTTCCTGTTTACTCAAGTAATATTTTGGGTTTCTGATGGGGATTGAAGACTAGATATTTAAAGTTCTAGTTTTCCGTGTTACCAAACTCAGAAAAGACACTTAAGAGATGTAAAGGTTATAAGGTTGAAAAACATAAAAGCTTAAGTTGTTTATCTAAAAAGATGTTTTAAGGACTGGAGCTGAAGAGGTGGCTCAGGGGTTAGGAGCACTGGCTGCTCTCCCAGCAACCACATGGCAGCTCACAAATGTTTGTAACTCTTGTTCCAGAGATCTGATACCTTCATACCAATGCACGTAAATAAAAAAGCTAAATAAATTTAAGGTCTAAAAATATATTTTAGAATGGTAATACAAGTTAAGACAAAAAATGGTTTAGGTATAAAATTTTGGACTAAGATAAATAATGGAATATTTTCTCTAAATTTGTTGAAAGCAAATGGACTGACATTGTAAATATAATTCTTACCTGATAATTGTATACTGTTCTAATTGTATACTATTTTACACTGTTTGCGTTAAAACTTTTCCTTTTCATTTAGAGAAAAAGGGGGAAATGTGGAACAATTCTTTCCATTGTATGAAGATGTGTCACTGTGATTGGTTTAATAAAAAGCTAACTAGGCAGAAGGTATAGGAGGACTTCTGGACAGAGAGAGGACTGGGAGAAGGAAGAGTCACCAGCCAGATGAGGAGGGAACAGGACGGGTAGTCACCAAGCCAAGTAGAAGAGCCTAGATTAAACAATAGGAGTTAATTTAAGTTATAAGAACTAGTTAGAGGGGGCTGGAGAGATGGCTCAGTGGTTAGGAGCACCCTCTGCTCTTCCAGAGGACCTGGATTCGATTCCCAGCACCCACATGGCAGCTAATAACTGTCTGTAGTTCCAGTTCCAGGCAAAACACCAAGGCAAGCAAATAAATAAATAAATAAATAAATAAATAAATAAATAAATAAATAAGAACTAGTTAGAAACAAGCCTAAACGAAAGCTAAGTTTTCACAATTAGTAAGTCTCCATGTTGTTTTTTGTGAGCTGGTGGCCCAAAGAAAAATTTACCTATATTTCAGGAAGCGAGAAAACAAAGGTGCCACTGCTTCATCCTCCCAATCATCACAAGACCACATACATTCATCTACTGGTGAGAGCAGTAAAAAAATTCACACTATCCCTTATCCTAAGTGAAAAAGACACTTCATCGTGTTCCTGAGACACTTTCCTAAAGCCTGCAACCTTACCTGGTCCTCGGTGTCGCTTTTCCATCCAGATATAACAGTTGCTCTGGGCTACTCCAGTCTGTGAGTCCAAGAAAGGCAGGCGCACACTTCGCTCAGCACAGAGTCGGGCATTGTAATTGTGGCACTGTTCCATGGCATCTTTGTAGTACTGCTCCCCAAGGCTGCAGGAAGATAAAACATAGAGGTGTGGGTGTCAAGTCATCCCTCTTCCCCATCTACTGCTTCTCAGGGAGGCTCAGAAATCTGGAAGGCTCTCTTCTGTTACTTTTCTGCCTCAAGGGGCATAAAGAACCTTTGCTAAGACACCACATAGGAAAGACAAGTTACCATGAGCTGAGTTACAGCCCCTGCATAATAAATAATCTCTGTCACATGATTTTTATCATGTACATAATCAGACATAAGCCTTTTTAAATATTTGTTTTGTTTTGAGACTAGGTCTCTCATCTTCAGTTCAGGTATTAAACTCATGGGAACCCTCTACCTCAGAGTCAAACTTAAATTTTAATCCACATAGAATGAAAAAGAATCGAAGAACTAGCTCTATGGTCAAGCGCTTGTTCAGCCCACACAAGGCTCTGGATTCAATCCCTAGTACTGGAGGAGGACAAGGGAAGAAAAGAATTGTTCATTCTGTGGTTTCCACGTGTGCAATTCATGCTGGTTAATATGTTATTTCTCTTAACCTCAGTATCCTGAGCTGCAGACAGTATTGTAGGTATATTAACCTCCTCTAACAAATAGAGAGAACAGGGCTGAAGAGATGGCTCAGAGGCTGGGAACACTGAATGTTCTTCCGGAGGTCCTTAGTTCAATTCCCAGCAGACACATGGTGGCTCACAACCATCTATGATGACATCTGGTACCCTCTTCTGTACACTGTATACATAATAAATAATTTTTAAAAATAGAAAGAACAAGACCTAGAGGCTTTTAGCAAAGTAGATCCATCCCACAAAATGCTGTTCAGTTCTAAGAACTTAAGCTCTTACTAGACATGGTGGGACATACCTCTAATAGAAAGACTTAAGCAAATATATTACTCTGACTTCAAGGCCAGTTGAGTTAATTAGCAAAACTGCCTCAAAACCCAAACTAGCCCAGTGCTGGTGTCACAGTCATCCTCAGCTAGATAGCAAGTTCAAGGGCAGCCTGAACTACTTGAAACAAAACAAAACCAAAACTGAGCTGGGCTTGGTGGTATACACCTTTAACCCCAGTGTTCAGGAGGTATGGAAGGAGGATCTCTGAATTTGAGGCCAGCCAGAAGTTACACTGCACAAAGATTTCCTTAGAAAAAAAGAAAGAAAAGAAAAGAAAAAAGGGAGAGAAGGGAAAGAAGGAAGCAAGGGAGGGAGGGAGGGAGGGAAAAAAGAAAGATGTCTCAGCAGTTAAGAACACTGGGTTTGGATCCCAGCATCCATACAGTGGTTCACAAGCATCCATTAACTCCAGTTACAGAGGATCTAATTCCATCTTCCGACCTCTGAGGGCACCAGGAACACACCCAGTACACACAGATACAGGCAAAACATGCACAAAAATAGAATATATTAAAACTACTAAACATTCTTCATGCACGAACAATCCAAAGGTAACTGGGGAAAAAAAGAGCACAGGGCTGAACGTGTCACAGGTTATGACCGTCCATGTATTTACAAGGTGAACGAAGAACAAGGATTTGCAGTGTTCCAGGGAGATTCTCCAAGTCCCTCAAAGTTTTTACAAAGCACCAGGACTAACAGAAAGCCTGTTTACACTAAAAGGCTCATCTCAGGCCCTTCCTAACTCATTCATTTGACACCCAGAATTTTCTGGCCCTGGAAGATTCAATCTGAAATCTGAAGATGATTCCGTAAGTACTTTAAGAAAATAGGAAACTGTAACCATGCCCAATGACCCAACATCATTTTGGCAAAGAAGAGTAAACTTACTGTAAGGACTTGAATTTACAATCAATCAACCTTTTTGTTAGGCCTCAAACTCACTGAGTTATATTCCAGCCAAATATTCTTTTTTTAAAAAATATTTTTTATTTTATGTGAATTGGTGTTTTGCCTGCTTGTATAACTGTAAGGGTGTCAGATCTCGGAATTACAGACAGTTGTTAGCTGCCATGTGGATGCTGGGAATTGAACTCAGGTGGTCTGGAAGAACAGTCAGTGCTCTTAACCGCTGAGCCATCTCTCCAGCTCCCCCGCCACTTTTTAAATAAAAGCTTGTGTAGTTCATACTGGATTCAAACCCAACATGCAGGCAATGATGACCTTGAATTTCTGATCTTGCCTCTGTCTGCCCAGTGCTGATACAGGCCTTCACCACCACATCCAATTTCATGTGGTGGTAGAAAATCAAACCAGGATCACTTATATGCTAAGCAAGTACTCTACCAACCAAGTTTTATATCCCTAGCCTCCAAATCAATCTTAAACACAGATATACTGGGGACAGAGAAAACTTCTTTCCTATAGCATCCCTATTACTCATGAAGATGTCTAGATCACATCAGGATGGATTTGAGAGTAAAAAGACTGGTTTGGCTACAGTTACCACGTAGACACTGACATGCAATTAACCTGTGTGGACCTCCATTCCTCTCCTACAGATTGGGCGATTTTGGATTAGATGAGCTCTGACCTACTAGGATTCTGATGGAGACAGTTAAGGGTAAGAACACATGGAAGGCAGAAGGGAGTAGGTCTCTGTGGCTAATATCTACAACTAAAGCAATGTCAACAAGCCCTGCTGTAGAAACTAATGGGAACTCTCACAGAGCGGTCACAATAGACCACTGCATAGCTTAGCCTGCTCCCAGCAAATGAAAAAGACACACACACCACACACAGCAACACTCCAAGTACAACCTAACTCCATCCAATGAGCAGTAATGACTGTAATTAAGATAGGAATGTGTTGGGGAGCACGGCGCAGAAAGAGAACAGGCTCACATTTGCTTGCCTTTACTCCACAGGAAAATTGGATAAACAAGGCTGAGTGCAGTAAGTCCTTTGTTCCTGCTGATGGGAATTGATATTGACACTGGAAGGACCAGCCCACTGGGACTAAAGGCTGTAAAGCCAGAGCAAGGATGCTATGGAAGGCTTGGAAGAAGGAGATGTCTAGTCATGGCTCTTCAGGTTATGTGAGACTCTAGAAGGTGGAGCAAGTGATCCAGCAGTTAAAACGTGTGTGCGCGTGTGTGTGTGTGTGTGTGTGTGTGTGTGTGTGTGTGTGTGTGTGTGTGTGTGTGTGTGTGAAGAGAGGAAAAGAGAAGCGTACACTTATAAATTAAAGGCTCCTGTGGCAAAAAAATTCCAAGCTTTTGTTATTCTACGGACCTAAGAACTTACTCTATTTACTTAACTCATAAAGTCTTAAAATAAGTTAGCAACCATGGTTATTTTAGACTACTATTTATCCTAATTAAGATCACTATAAAGACTATTTCAATCATGGCGTCATATTCGAGAAAAACATCATTAAAATGAAAAAGTCTTCTCATAGGACAAAATGAAAGAAAAGATGAGCTAGTGGTCTTGCCCTCAATATGTGCTGCAGCTGCCAGAAGTCTTCGGCACATTATAATCAAAAAAGCACCACGAAAGCATCTTTCCAGGGTGAGAATGTAAAGGGAAAGTTCTGAGGAGGCATGTAATAGTGGTGGCCACAGTGTTCTGCGCCTTCACTGGGGGAAACCAAGCTAAGACCTCACTGACACTCAGGTACCAGAGGCCAATTAAAGAGGAATGGGCAGCCAGCACTTAAAATACTAAGCCAATAAATTGGCAACTTCATTTTCTGGAAGACCATCTTTCAAGGAAGAGCTCCATTACATGTAATTCTGAAAACTTAGGCAAGCACATTCCTCTAGAACAGTAAGACTTCTAGGGTAAAAGCTAACTCCTTTTTTTCACAGGAAACTTGTGTAAACCCCCTGCCCCCGACACTGGAACAGGAGAAGTCAACAAAGAAAAAGGCGGGGTAACAAAGAACTAACATCTGAGTCCAGAAGGAGAACTATAAAAATGTTAAATCAACAGCCTCGTTTGTAAATTGAGGGAAATGTCAGCCTGAGGAGAGCTGGAAAAACTGGAGTGGGCAGATCAGAAAGAAAGATAATGGTGTTGGGAGGAGGGGAGGTTCAAAGAGGCAGCGGATAAAGCCAAAAGCAAGTTAAAAAAAAAAAAAAAAAAAAAAAAAAAAAAAAAAAAAAAAAAAAAAAAAAAAAAAAAAAAAAAAAAAAAAAAAAAAAAAAAAAAAAAAAAAAAAAAAAAAAAAAAAAAAAAAAAAAAAAAAAAAAAAAGCCACAAGAGAAGGCACTTAGCTTAATGGAAGTGGGAAAGCATTTTCAAATAAAAGAGCTCCAAGCAGCGGGAGAGAAGCAACTTAACCTTGGAGGGGGGCGGGGGAAGGGGGTGTCGTGGGATGACTGAGACTCAGCCAACGACAAAGACAGATGAGAAGCTGTGAAAGTCCCCCAGAATAGTTCCCAATCCTTCACTTTGCTCTCCAGAATCCAAAAGCTTTGACAGGACAGCATAACATTTCAATTTTTCTACCCTTATCTCACGCCCAACGTGTGGCCATCAAAGGTAGAGACGGTCATTCTTAAATCTAACGGGCATTAACCATCCCATTCCAAAACTCGCTCGGATTCTCCTTCAAGGAGGAAGGAGGATGAGATGCAGCAAAACCCCAACATCTCTAACTCACAGGAAGCGGCTCACAGGCCAGTGTTTCCCAACAACCGCTAACTTCAGCCGCACAATGGCATCAAGGGTTCAGAGAACGCCCACCGAGGGGCTCCTGCGGACTAGGAGTCCACCGGGTTCCGGTCTAGCTCCCCACTCCCCGAAGTTCCTTCCCTCCTCTATCTGCTCTTGGACCGGTTCTTCCCAGGAACACGTTAGTCTCCGCTAGCCCGGATTTCCTGGTTAATGGCACCGGACTGCACAAGTCTTCGGATCCCAGTAGGGCCCGCGGAGCCGGGAGCCCCAGGGACGGCGGTGGGCGGGGAAGGGGCCGCCCGGCCTCCGCAGAGGGGCTGGGAACCGGGAACATCTCGCTCGCAGCCCGGAGCTCCGCTCGGGGCTCGATCCGCGGGGAGGACGCCCATCCGGGGCTCCCGTGCGCCCCGCTCCCTTCCGGCCTCTCCAAGTTTCCGAAAGGAGCCCAGCGTCCTCTGGAGTCTCCTGTTCCCTCCCTCCAAGAGTCGCACAGCAAGACTTCCCGAGCGTGTCCTTCTCTCGCTCTGGTCTCTTCCCGCACCTCCCTCTCTGCTCCCAGGCCCCTTGGAGACCTCTGGTCCCGGAGAGAGAGAGGAAAAAAGACCACTCACAGCTTCACTACGTTCTCCACCACAGCCGCCATCTTCCCTGCTTCTCTCCCTCAGGCCCGGAGGCCCCGAAACCCGCACCGCGCACGCGCTAAACCTACTCCGGGCACTCGGGCCTCGGCCCTCCGCGCAGGCGCAATCCGAGGGTGCGCGCGCACGCACTGGCCCTCAAGAACAAGAGTGGGGGAGCCGGGGAGCCTAGTGCACAGGCGCAGCCGGAGAAGTAGGAGCGTTCGGCTTCTCGGTCTAGAGGAGCCGCCTCCTCCCTTTAGCCGAGCTTCGGGAAGGAGGGCTGGTGTGCCTGCAAAGTGAGGAAGGTTGGTGAAAAGGCTCCGGAGATGCTGCCTAGCTGACTGTGTGCCCCAGGGACAGTTGGTTAGTGAAAAGTCAGGGAGGTACCCACTCCGAGGTACCTGTGTTCCCAAACATCAGCCGGTTTTAAAAGTGAACGTCCAGAATAGGATAGTTTTGGGTCTGACTTGCGTTTTGACAGTTACTACACCTTTTTGTCAGCAAACGTAGTCTTTGAACTTCACTGTTAACCTACATCTTCTCTCTTTATTGCTAGTTACTCTTACATTTTTTTGGGGGGGGGGACTTTTTTAAGATTTTTCCTTGATATTTTAATTTTATTTATTTGCCTTGGTGTTTTCCTACATGTGTATCTGTGAAGGGTGTTGGATCCCCTGGAACTACAGACAGTTGTCAGCTGCCATGTGGGTCCTGGGAATTGAACCCCCGGTTTTCTGGAAGAGCAGTCAGTGCTCTTAACCGCTGAGCTATCTCTCCAGCCCCTTACTCTTAAATTTTTTTAAAAAAATGCTTTCCCTTGTTGTGTATGTATGTGTGCATACATGTGCTGTGGCCCATGTGTGGGGACCAGAGAACAGTTTGCAGGAGTCGGTTCTTTTCTTCCACGTTGTGAGTTGGAGGGATATAGTTAGGGTGTCAGGCTTGGTGGCCAGTGCCTTTAACGCCTGAGACATCTCACCAGTTCTTTGCTTGTTATTCCTAAGTACATTCACCACGTTGAAATGTTTCATTGATGTGACTGTCCCTCTCGGTTCTATACTGTATCCTCTCCTTCAGTATTGAGTTACCTAAACCCATAAACAAGGAGGTGTCCCCCTGACCCCCAAAAAGACTTCCTTAAGTCCATCTGCGTTCCGTTTTCACCCCATTTCTTTTTTTTATTTGTATTCTGTACTTTCTTGTTTCTAAGGCTCCCTTCTTACTTGATGTTTTTGTTTCTAAAGGTCCCCATGAAACAGCTCCTACCAAAGTCACTAAGACCTTTGTTTCAATAGTTTAGAGATCTGCTCTCTGTCCACATTGGGCCTGCCAACCAAACGGACCATTGACTGTTGCCCCCTTGTCCTTCTACACCTACAATTCTTTCTTCCTTTGTCTTAGTTAGGGTTCCTGTTGCTGTGATGAAACACCATGACCAAAAAGCAAGTTGGGGGAGGAAAGGGTTGATTTGGCTTCCACTTCCACATTGCTGTTCATTATCAGAGGGAGCTGCTGTGGGATATTGCTCTTGTACTCTGTAAACATTTGTCACTGGCGTTGGTGTAATAAAACACTGATTGGTCAGTAGCCAGGCAGGAAGTACAGGTGGGGCAACCAGACTAGGAGAATTCTGGGAATAGGTAAGGCAGAGATGCAGTCACCTTCCAGACAAAGAGGAAGCAAGATGAGAATACTGGACTGACTAAAGGTACCAAGCCACATGGCTAAACAAAGATAAGAATTATGTGTTAATTTAGGTGTAAGAGCTAGACAGTGGGCTGGAGAGATGGCTCAGCGGTTAAAAGCACTGACTGTTCTTCCAGAAGTCCTGAGTTCAATTCCCAGCATCCACATGGCAGCTGACAACTGTCTGTAATTCCAAGGTCTGACACCCTTACACAGTTATACATGCAGGTAAAACACCAATCCACATAAAATAAAAAAATATTTAAAAAAAAGAGCTAGATAGTAATATGCTTGAGCTACTGGCCCAGCAGTTACTATAATATTAAGCCTCTGAGTCAATTATTTGGGAAGCTGCTGTGGGTATTTGAGAGTTTGTGGCCAGGACAAAAACTTATAACTGCAGGGAGTTAGGAGAGGAACTCATACAGGGCAGGATCCTGGAGGCAGGAGCTGGTGCAGAAGCCATGGAGGGGAGCTGCTTACTTACTGGCTTGCTTCTCATGGCTTGCTCAATCTGCCCTCTTATAGAAATGGCACCTCCCACCGTGGACTGGGCCCTCCCTCATTGATCACCGATGAAGACTTTTCCTCCTCAGCTAAGGCTCCCTCCTCTCCAACTGACACAAAACCAACCAGTACTTCCCCTTCCTTCAGCTCTGTCTCAGTCCTCAGAGCTTTGTCCTTGTCATTCATTGTCTCTCCTATTATAAGAGGCTCAGTTATGTTGATATTAGAGTCAGTACATGTTGTATTATCACTATACTCATCTTAAAATCCTTTTGGGCAAGTGAGAGTCATGAGATAGTTCCTATCATTTATCCTGCACCAACATCTAACTTCCAGGTTAGTGCCAGCAGCCTAGAAGGAAAACTCAAAAATACACCCCCCCAAGATGGAGAGTAATAAAGAAAGACACCCAATATTGACCTCTGACTTGCACATGCACACACATACACATACTCAAAAGCAGCTGGGCAGTGGTGCACACTTTTTTGTTTAACTCTATTTATTTATTACTTGCTTTGGTGTTTGCCTAGAACTGGAACTACAGACAGTTGTGAGCTGCCATGTGGGTGCTGGGAATTGAACCCCGTCCTCTGGAAGAGCAGTCAGTGCTCTTAACCGCTAAGCCATCTCTCCAGTCCCACAGCACTCAAGAGGCAGAGGCAAGTGGATCTCTGTGAGTTTGAGACTAACCTGGTCTACACAGCAAAGAGTTCCAGGACAGCCAAGACTACACAGAGAAACCCTGACTTGCAAACAAACAATAAAAATACTCAAAAAGCTGGGCATAGTAGCACATAACTATAGTCCAGCATTTAGGAGACAGGATTGCCACAAGTTCAAGACCTGCCTGGTCTACACAAGTTCTAGGCCACCAGGACAATGCAGAAAACCTAAAAGACAATAGCAACAACAAAAGTCTCCAGAGCCTGCACAGAGGCTCAGAACTGTCAGCAAGCAACTCCAGCTCTAGGATCCAACGCTCTCCTTTGGCCTACCCTGGGTACCCTGGCTCAACGGGACCCCAAAGCCTCCACCTGACTACTAGCTCTATGGAGTGTCAGCTGCAGGCCCTGGCAGAGCCTGGGTGCAGGGTGAAGGTGCACAGTGCAGGGAGCTAAGAGATGTTAAACTTTGTCACCTGCAGCCTCGGTGCTGAGGTAGCCTCTTTTCTGTAGGGGGCAGGAGGATGCATCAAGAAAGGCCCCTTCCTTACATCCTTACTCATGCATCCTCACTCTAGACTTCAGCTGACTTTTTTTTTTTAAAACTTTATTTATTAATTATTTATTTATTTGCCTTGGTGTTTGCCTGGAACTGGAACTACAGACAGCTGTTAGCTGCCATGTGGGTGCTGGGAATCGAACCCAGGTCCTCTGGAAGAGCAGACGGTACTCTTAACCGCTGAGCCATCTCTCCAGCCCCTTCAGCTGACTTTAAAGGAGCCTCTGAAAGAGGACATGATTGTCTTGGGTTCCCAGACCCATATCATATACCAGCTACTCTCAGAGTGACCCAGGCTTTAGACTCATCAACTAAGGCATCTCCTTACATTGAGGTAGCTAGGGGTAGAAGTAAGGATCCTCTCCCTTCAGTTTGTCTAGATACCATGTCCCTCAAATACCAGAATCAAAAGAAAGTCCCAAAAATGCAAAGAGGCATTATTGGTTGGCCAACAATGTCAAGTGTCCCTATGGACACTTTTTTAGCTTTTTTGTTTGTTTGTTTGTTTGTGTTTTGGTTTTTGAGATAGGTTGGGCAGTGGTGGTACACACCTTTAATCCCAGAAGTCATGTGGCAGAGGCATGCAGATTCAAGTGAGTTCAAAGCCAGCCTGCTTTACAGAGCAAGTTCCGACAGACTCCAAAGCTATACAGAGAAACCCTATCTTGAAAAAACAGAGCAACAAAAATATTTGTGTATGTGTAAATGTATTCCCTTGGATGAGCAGCAAATACTCTTAACCACTGAACTTTCTCCAGCCCTCAGGTGTGATTTTTTTTTAACTTTATGTTTGTTTTAAGTTATGTCTGTATCACGTGTGTGCTTGGGGCCAGGAGGCCAGAATAGGACATCAGATCTCTTGGAACTGAAGTTACAGATGATTGTAAGCTGCCTGCCCTGTGGGTTCTGGGAATTGAACCCTAGTCCTCTGGGAGAACAGCCAATTCTCTTAACCTCTGAGATATCCTTCTAGTCTCCTGCATTTTTTAAAAAGTATATTGTACCCATCATTGGCTGAATCCATGAATGTAGAGCCCATGGACGCAGACCAATTGTATATTACATCTCTTTTGTTAAAGAATGTACTCTTATTTTCACACCCATTCCCAATGACAGAATTCTGCTATTCTTGTGTCCATTTTCTCATAGTTCATCTCCATCTGTTGCAATATAAAAACGTTATAAAAACAATGTTATAGGGGCTGGAGAGATGGCTCAGCGGTTAAGAGCACCGTCTGCTCTTCCAGAGGACCCGGGTTCTATTCCCAGCACCCACATGGCAGCTAACTGTCTGTAGTTCCAGTTCCAGGCAAACATCAAGGCAAATAAATAAATAAAGTTTAAAAAAAAAACAATGTTATAGCATTAATTGAAAGACAAAGATGTAGCTCAGTTGGTAGAGTGTCAGCCTAACATGCAGGAAGTCCTGGGTTCGAATCACTGGAAGAACTGCTAGCCAGCATCATCTACTGAGCCATCTCTTCAGCCCCTTCCAGCTCCTCCCGCCAAACACCTAAATCAATGTCCAGTGTCCACCATTGATACTTTGTGTGGTAGTTAATCTTGGTAGTCTACTTAATACAATCAGAATCATCATGGAAACACTGTGGAGGTATCTGTGAAGGAGTTTTGAATAAAAGAGAAGTGATGTGATCACCCCCATTCATTGCTTTTCACTTCTTGACTGTGGACAGTGACTGGTGCCTCAAGCTCCAGCTCTCAAGACCCTTCTCTACATGATAGACTGTATGGCACCTGGAAACTGTGAACCAAGATAAACTCCTGAAGCTGTTTTTATCATGTGTTTTGTCATAGCAACAGAGTAACCAATGCAGATTATTCTTGTTTTCACTGTGGGTGGAGACTTAAGCACAACCCCCTAAATGAAGGCCCAGACTTTATGGAATCTTCTAGGGTAGGGCTTTTCTCATGTGAGCTTCCTATTTATAGAGACTGGCCCACCTTCGGAAGGAAACCTGGAGCGGATACAGGATGCTCAGCCACCAGCAGCAGCATGTTTTATTGCAACCAGGATCCCCTGGCCAAGTGAAGAAGGGATAGATAGGATGGACACAAGGCATAAGATGCCTGGTTATGGACAACATGCTCCCAGACCAGGACACAAAGACGGATGGGAAGGGATGCTGAGGTGGAGGGGAGTTGGAAAGAGGGTGGAGTCCATTTCAGCAGTCTTTCCTGAAAGGGACCTGAGGGAGAGGGGACAATTGGAAGTGAGGGTCCAAATGACCTAAGAGGCTCAGGAGTGTCTGGGGCAACTTTTGCATGGGTCCCCTGTGGATGCTGTTAGAGGGAAGCAAAGATGCATCTGTCCATTGGGAGGGTGAGGGGAAAGAGGCTCAGAACAACAGTCACTGGCCAGCACCTATGGGTGGGACCTGGGATCCTGACTCCTAGGTTAGGGCCACATCCATAGATGTCTCCAGGCATCACCACAGCCTGGGTGACCTGTCTGGTCAGCCAAGGGTCCTATGTGGGGATCTGCACACGACCCAGGTCCTGATCCATGATCTGGAGGACATCATCCAGGATAGAAGGGCCCAGGTCCACGTGCAGAGACAGCAGGGAGCTGGCGTGGGACAGGAAGGGCTCCTCTGGCTCTGGGCTCATCCCACCATGGGGAGAGCTGGCCTCTGGAATCCTCCAGATGTCCACATTTCCTGCCTCCTGCGGGGAGGATTTTGGAGATGGCTGTGGAGACTCCAGGTGCAAGCGAGGGGGCTTAGGCGGAGCCTGGGCTGTGGGCAGGGTGAGGGCCTGGGGACCCCCAATGACAGGAAGGGAGATGGCGTTTTTGAGCAGAGGTGACAGCCCATCAGGTAGCTCTCGGCCACACACGGTGGCAGTGCGTGTAAACTGGAAGGGGAGGTTGAAGCTGCCGTCGTCCTCAGCCTCCTCCGCCGCTGTTCCTGGAAGGAGGTGGAACTTGCCCTGCAGGAAGGAGATGTCCCCAAACATGTCATCACCACCACCGCTGCCAATGTGAATAGTGTGACGGAAGTCCCCAAGTGGTGGGCTGATCATGTCTGAGGACAGGAGGTCCCGAAGCTTCTCTTTTTTGCCTTTGCGGCTGCCACGTTTCAGGTAAATGGGGACTTTGGTGGACATGGTGACTTCAGCACACAGCACTGGCTACTCAGTCCTCAGTACCCTCAGCCCAAAACACTGGCTCCAGAGGGCGGTGTTCAGATGTCCACACCTACCAAAACTAAAGATTAGAGGGTAAATGTGATCAAAGTTGGCCCAAGGAACTCGAAAAGGTTAGACTAAAGACCAAGGAAGACGGTGTGTGAATACACCCCACTTTCTTCCCAAATGATGAAACTCCTTTTCGAGAACTGGAGGCAGAAAAGTGAGGTCTCATCAGCAGTGATGTGTTCTGCTCTCGGTCCAAGATTCTTAGTTCAAGATTGGAAAGCTGAAACAAAAGAACACATATATCAAGGGCAAGACAGCAGACAAGGCCGCTGTTGAGGAGAGGTGCATGCCAGTAATTCCAACATTCAGAAGACACAGGCAGTCAGGAGTTCAAGGCCAGTCTAGGCTACACAACTAAAAAGTAAGCATTGGGAGCCAGAGGCTGGAGAGATGGCTCAGAGGTTAAGAACACTGACTGTTCTTCCAGAGGTCCTGAGTTCAATTCCCAGCACCCACATGGCAGCTCACAACTATCTGTAATTCCAGTTCCCAGTTTCAGGCAAACATCAAGGCAAATATAAACAAACAAATAAAACAAACAACAACCCCTCCCAAAGAAAGTAAGAAAAATAAAGGGTGGGTTGGAGGCCCTGTGGGAAGTTTCCTCTGACCTCCTCACGCAGGCTGTGGCATGTGCCCACACTCAATAAAATAACTAAAGGTCAACTCATGGGCTTAGCAGATCACACCTTTAACCCTAGCACAAGAAAGGCAGAGGCAAGCAGCCAGTGTGACTTTGAGTCCAGCCTGGTTATTATAATAATAATTTTGGTTTTTCAAGACAGGGTCCCCTGTGTATCACATTGGCTGCCCTTCAGCCCTCTCTGTAGACCAGGCTGGCTTTGAATTCAGAGATCCAACTGTTTTGTTTCTCCTTCCTGAGAGCTGGGATTGAAGACGTGGGCCACCACTGCCCCCTCTTTTTGTTTTTTAAGCAGAGTTTCACTATGTAGCCCTGGTTGACCTAGAGCTCACTATGTAGACTAGGCTGATCAGGAACTCAAAGAGATCCACGTACCTTTGCTTTCCAAGTGCTGGGACTAAAAGCATAAACTACAACACCCCTCTCCATGGGTCTCTTGATGGGGAATGAAGGCCCCAAATCTTAATGGTAGCTCTTTAGACAACTACAAACTCCAGCCCCTGATCCCAGGCTCTGCTTACTGCGCCTGCCCAGGTATTGAGTCTCATCCCTGACCTCTGTCAGCTATGTTCTACCACACAGGAAGTGTCCACTGTATGTGAGCCTCACCATTGGTCTCCACTCCCCACTCACCTGAGCATGGAGGGCTTGCAAGCTGCCCCTCCCACCCAGGTCTGCTGCTGTGCTGGGAACACAGGTGTCCAGCCAACCATGCTGAGTAGCCAATGCCTCACACTGGATCCATCCCCTCCTCCTCCCTCAGGTCAGGAGCAGAGGCTCTTCAGAGAGCTTTGCAAACATGTTATCACAACCCTCTTATGACACCCATTTGAGCATTAAACCCTGCAGGCTGCCATGTGCTGGCAGAGAAACAGCTGAGAAGTATCAAACACAGCCTGGGTTTCCACAAGACACTACAGAGAGAGGCAAGCAAAATGTGGAAACATGGTCAAGAGGATGCTATTAAATTTTTTAAGATTTGGGCTGGAGAGTTGGCTCAGCAGTTAAGAGCACTGACTGGGGCTGGAGAGATGGCTCAGCGGTTAAGAGCACCGTCTGCTCTTCCAGAGGACCCGGGTTCGATTCCCAGCACCCACATGGCAGCTAACAACTGTCTGTAGTTCCAGTTCCAGGCAAACACCAAGGCAAATAAATAAAGTTTTAAA
>PVIH01003287.1:0-97897 GCA_004025045.1 Sigmodon hispidus | reverse complement strand
GTTTATGATTATTTTGACTGCAAGTATGTAAGTGTACCATGTGCATGGCTGGTGTCTACGGAGGTCAGAAGAGAACATCAAATGCCCTGGAATTAGAGTTACAGTTGGTTTTGAGCCACCATGTGGGTGCTGGGAACCCAACCTCTACAAAAGCATCAAGTGTTTTAATCACTGAGCCATCTCTCCAGCCCTAAGAGAGTGCCATTTATTAAAAGCATTGACTACCAATGTTTCTACCACCCACACTTCATATATGCCAACCTTATAGGATCCTATCTTTTTAAAAAATATTTATTTTTATTTTATGTGAATTGGTGTTTTGCCTGCATGTATAACTGCAAGGGTGTCATATCTTGGAATTACAGACAGTTGTTAACTGCCATGTGGATGCTGGGAATCAAACTCAGGTCCTCCAGAAGAACAGTCAGTGCTCTTAATCGCTGAGCCATCTCTCCAGCCTGGATCCTGTCTTAATATGAGAAGTGAGAAAGAATCAGGAAGGTCATCATAATGGTCAGAAGAGAGGTGGTGTGTGACCACTGTTTTGGAAAGAACGGTGTCCCCAGCAGCTGATCTGTAATACTTTGCCCCATTGCTATAATAAAGTATACACGTGTAAAATACAAGTGTGTGAAGGAGTATTGACTGAAATGCTGGTGATGGTATAATTTCAGGCTGACTTTTCCTTTCTTGTTTAGACCTTTTTGGGGGGACTGAGTCTCACCTTTTCTGGCCTGGAACTGAGATTTGTCTGTGTTAGAACTAAAGGTGAGTGCCTCCATGACCAGATTAAAAGAATATGGGGAAAGGGCAGGGTACCGAAAGAGATGGCTTGGTTGTTAAGAGCATTTACCATTCTTCCAGGGAACCTGAGTTCAGTTCCCAGCACCCACATGGCAGCTCACAACCATACGTAACTCCAGTTCCATGGGATCTGATGCTCTGTTCTGGCTTCCTTGGGTAACATGCATAAACAAACACACAAACACATCTAGGCAAAACACTTATACACATAAGAAATCCTGGGGGGGGTGCTGTAGTGGCACAGGACTTTAATCCTAGCACTTGGCAGGCAGAGGTTGGTGCATTTCTTGAGTTTGAGACCAGCTTGGTATGCAGAGAGAATTCTGGGATGGCCAGGGCTTCACAAATTTGAGTGTCATCCTTGCAGAGGGCCGCACTGACTATCTCTATATTGTTCTGAGTTAGTATGTGTGCTGTTAAAGTGAACACTTGTTCAGTTTTATATAAATGAGGTTTTCTCTTTTGAGGTGCTATCTAAAAACACAAATAAATAAAAATAAAACCCGAGCTACACTCCAGCCATCAGTTCCTTAATAAGCATGTGTTGTTTATGTAGTCAGGGAAAAAACTATTTTTAAGGTGGGGAAAAAATATACTGTGAACAGATGCATGCTTTAACTGAAAAGGGGTGGAAGCAGAGCAGGTATACCCTCCAGTCCCTTGGTGGGGGTTGGTGTGTGGAGGGACTGACTGGCTCCTACAAGCTCATTTGACTCACATACAAAATCCAGTACAAAAGAAACTGTCCAAACTCAGTCACAGCCAGGGGCAGGGCCAGGATTGAAGCCAGGAGTCTATCTTCCTTCACTAAGTCCTCTAGGCCAACCCACACCTAAGCAAAGAGGCATCCTGGGTAGGCTAAGGGTCATCAGGAAGGAGGCAGCAGGATGCGGGCAGGGTACAGTCCTAGCCACCCCCATCCCAGCACAGGTCCTTGCTCAGGAAACCCCACCCCCAAGGCCGGACACCCTAGGTCAGTCACGTTGAAGCATGGAGGCAGGACAGCTCTAGCCTCCAGAGTGAGCACCTTCAGCCAACAGGAAACAAGAGAATGACCCTCACGGTAGATTCCAGCTAATTCTAGAGGAGCCGTCGGAAGAGGATGCACCCTAAATCTTAGATCCTGTCACTGATTTATCCTGTGACCACCACACCTAACAAAAGGCAACATCGAACCTGTCCAGTTTGCTGCTGTGAAGTGCCAAGGTAACTCTTGCTTCCTTTTCACTGAAGGAGGAGAGTTGGGCTGATTGGTGAGATCTGCCTAGAGCTTGAGCCAGGTCCTCCCCCACCCTCACTTCATCACACTAGAGCTCCAGGACAGCTTGGGTGTTTCCACAGCAAATTGTGCATCCCTGACAGCTGCCTCACTCTGAGCCAGATGTACCCACCCAAATCCAGATGTGAGGAGAATGGAGGCTGAAGGGAAGGGTGGGGCCAGCATTAACCACCCAAGAGAGAGCTGGGAATAACTACAGCAGTCCTAAATAGAAGATCTAGCAACCACAGGACTGGAGGATCCAGCCTGCCGTGGGCTTCCTTACACATTGACTCTCTAAGCCACACACACTGTGTTGGGTCCCATTTCCTGTTCTACTTAGCCACCAGAGTGGAACCTCAGAGATCTTAAGGAACTTTATCAAAGTCATCCAGCTAGCACTAGTACCAAAGCTGGCCATGTGGCTTCAAGGCAGTGGATCATGCCAGTGGTGACAGGGATGGGGACCAGCAGAGACATTATCAAGTCTCCAGGCCTCCTCTATATAGTCCTATCCCTGGCTGCCACTTCCCCAGTCTGCAAGTGTTGAGAGCTGTGGGAAGGAGGTCTGATTAGGACTGCTGCCCAGAGGAGCTTCCTCCAACAATGGGAGGAGCAGATGGGAGTCATCCCAGCTGTCTGTGCCCTGGACAGCAACCCTGGGCCTCCCTAAGAGAAAAATGACTTCCTAGAGGCAGATCTCCTCTGTTCATGGAGAATATTTAGCCCTGCTCACTCTGGATGTTCATGGAAATTCCCTTCTCTCCATATATACTTCAAAACTAATGTTTTTTTTTTCTTTATTATATCACAGGGTCTCATTATGTAGACCAGGATGCCCTCAAACTGAGAGATCTGCCTGCTTCCCCTCCCAAGTACTGAGATTAAAAGTGTGCCACCCTTTAATCCTAGCACTTTGGAGGCAGAGGCAGAGGCAGGCAGATCTCTCTGAGTTCAAAGCCAGCTTGGTTTTCATAGTGAGTGTTCCAGGACAGCCAGGGCTACACAATGATTCCCTGTCGAACATTCATGTCACACACACACACACACACACACACACACACACACACACAAAGTGTTGCTACCATGCCCAGCTCTAGGTGTGATTTTTGCCTTTACTCTTAAATACTCACTTAAAGGTTTTCTGTTTGTTTGTTTTTTGTTTTTTTTTCTGGACAGGACTTCTCTGTGTAACTGGTTGTCCTGGCTGTCCTGGTACTCACTCTGTAGACCAGTCCAGTTGAATTTAAAAATCTGCCTGCCTCTAAGAGCTAAAAAACTGCCTCTAAAATACAAAAATTAAACAGTTGTATTTATTGTTATTGTATGAGTATATGCATGTGTGTGTGTGTGTGTGTGTGTGTGTCTGCACACGCTAAGCAAGCTCATGTATGTACTATAGCACGTGTGTGGAGGCCACAGGACAACTTGGTGGAGCCAGTTCTTTCCTTCCGTCTTTACATGTTTCCAGGATGAAACTCATCTCCAAGCTTGCCCAGCAAGCGACTTCCGCTGAGACATCTTGCCAGACCAAAAGAATATTTTGGAATCTAGTTCCACCTGGGATTCTGTGACTTTGAGCAACACACCTTTCCTCTCTGGGACTGTACCCACCTTCCCCATCTTTAAAATGGGCTGACCCATTAAGAGTCTGTATAAATAGTTGAATCCACAGCCACTATCAAAAGATATTCAGCAAATATCTGCAAGGCCTTTCTCAAATTCTTTGGCTCTCCTTGGCTGCAACAATAACAAAAACCTAACCCTACTCAGCCCCCAGGCGTGGGTCTTCTCTTGCTAGCCCTGATAAGGCCACCTCTCCTGTAGCGGTCTCCCTGGGTCCCAGTGCAGAAACCGTGATCGCTAGATGGCGCGCGCGCACCCGCTATCACCCAGCGCTCTAGGGTCCCACCGAGCACACCGGCTTCAGGCTGACGCCCACCGACGAGCTGCGTGCTCCAGTACCCGAGGTATATCACCCACAGGGCCTTTTTTTCGGGGCGTCAAATCTACCACGATAAGGGTAGAATTGCGATCGGGGACCTTGTCCCGGTCCCGGAGCTGTGGGAGGGGCCTTGCTTGCGCTTCCCCACCCGGGCGAGGCCTCAGTGTCTGCTTGGCGCACAGCCAGGTTTCGGACGTGCAGGCCCCCGCCCTCCAGCGAGTCCGGCTGCTCAGTCCTGGCTCGCGTTCCCGCGCCGACCCCTCCAATTCCCCAGCCCAGCGCGGCCCAGATCCGTTTCAGTAACATCGAAGCTAAAGATAGGAGGACACCTCACCATCCGCTAAAAATACGACCTCCACCCCAGGCGGGGACACAGGCCGAGGAGAGGATGCTTCTTGGTCCCGAGCTCCAACACAGAACACTGCGTACAGCCCAGAGCTGCCAGAGTGACAGCGGAAAGCCCTGGGCGCTGTGGGAGGTCATGGGTAGGGGGGCGGAGACCCAAGCGCCTGGTAATAAACCTTATTTGGGTCAGAAACGAGCATCACCCTGGATAGGACGGTCCAAGGAGCCATCAGAAGCCTGAAAAATTCCAGCTCAAACTCACCTTGAGGCGCACGGGCAAAGCTGCAGCGCTGGGATAGAGCGGCGGGGAGGGCCTGGGAACTTACAGTGCGGACCTCAGGCCCTAAGCCCCGCCCCCAGAGCTCGGGGCCAATCCCGAGCTGCTGCTCTCCAGCCCCTCCCACACATCCCCGCCCACCGCGGCACCGCCCAGGTTCTCCGTTCCGCAGAGACTCTGCTGCTAGATTCCAGAACCTCAGCCTCAAGCAACTCTGGGCACTTGCCGAGGAGTAGCAGTGGTGGATACGAGGACGCCAATTGTGCGTGTTGGAGTCAAAACTTTAGGCTAGAAGCACTGAGCCAGCAAATGCCGGAAGAGCGAATTCTTGAGAAATCTCTGAGCGTCCTTGCATGGGTTTCCTTGCCTGAGAGTCTGGGACCCTGGAGGCGTCCGCACTAGTATATTATGTGACCCTACCAGGAATGAATTAGACTTTGCAGGCACCTTACAAACTTAGGAGCGTCTTTAGTAGTTGGCTCTAACCTAGGAGAGAGTGACGGAAAGGGGGAAGAGAGATTAGGGGAAGGGGAGACGCAGAGAAAACCAGAAACAGACGGGGAAAGAGAGAGTGGGCATGCCTGTTTGCTGTCCTGCTAGGTGGCTTCCGAGGTAGGTTTGGGCTCCTACAGAGAGATTTGTTCATTCATACACACACAGTATCAGAAACAGTTATTGAAGAGCCGGTCCTAAGGTTGCTGAGATAGACCGAGGGAAACTTGTCATTGCTCCATTTTGTGAGTAAGTGGAGTAACTTTGTTGAGTGTCTGCTTGTGGTCAGGGAAGCTGAGGGGTCAGGACTCAAGAAATTTAAGGTCCTAGGCATAGGATGATAATCTTCCAGGTGAATAAGAGTGAGGCAAAAGAAGAGGTGGACAATCCTGGGAGGAGAGGAGCCAGGATGCCTGGCTTCCAGACAGCAAATGTAGATAAGACGTGGGGTGGAGGGAAGGATGCTGGGGTGGGAGAATGTGTCAGCCAAGCCAAGAGGGAGGAGATAATGGGAAGGAATATGAGTCATGTGTCTCTAAAGATGTCCATATTCTGGGCTAGGAAATACAGCTCTGAGGAACGAGGAACTCTGAGTTTCCCTGAATATTGGTCCCTTTGTTTAATCCCCAGTTACGCATATGTATGCTTGATTACACACACACACACACACACACACCCATATATTACAATCTCCACATTTTAACCTCTGGAGCCTATGACTGCTTGTTATGTGGGAAAGGGGAATTTCAATTTTCCCAGGGAATTATGATAAGCAGAACTTATGGGCTCAAGCAGTTCTTCCTCAGCCTCCCAAAAAGCTGGGACTATAGATGTAAACCACCATGCCCTACTCAGTTGACTTTAAAATAAAGATTATCCTGTGCTAGGCATATACTTGGGTTCATACAGTGCTTAAGGAGCATGTGTGAGGGCCCGGGGTTCTGTCCTCAACACTCCATAAACAGGGTGTGATGGTGGAAGTCTGTGATCTTATCACTCAGAAGGTGGAGGCAGGATGGTCAGGAGTTCAAGGTTTGTCTCTGCAGCCAAATAGTTCACTCAAGTCCCAAATAAAAGAGGGTCTTTACGAGTGAGGACTCCATAGGTGAGGGTGCTTACTGTCAAACCTCACAACCTGAGTTTGATTTCTGGGGCTTTCATAGTGGAAGAAGGAGAGAATTCATTTTTTTTTTTTTTAAACTTTATTTATTTATTTGCCTTGGTGTTTTGCCTGGAACTGGAACTACAGACAGTTGTTAGCTGCCATGTGGGCGCTGGGAATCGAACCCAGGTCCTCTGGAAGAGCAGACGGTGCTCTCAACCTCTGAGCCATCTCTCCAGCCCCGAGAATTCATTTTTAAATGTTATTCTCTGACCTCCATGTACAACCATGGCATACATGCATGCCACCTATCTCCATAAAAATCAGTGCAATTTTTCTTTTGAGGCAGAATCTCACTATGTAGCTCTGGTTGGCATGGAGCTCACCACCTAAACCAAGCCTGTATTAAACTCACAGAGATCCCCCTGCCTCTGCCTCCTAAGTGCTGGGATTAAAGGAGTGTGCCACCACACCTGGATCAATGTAATTTTATTGCTATTGCTGGGTTTCTGTTTGTTTTGTTTCATTTTTTGTTTGTTTTGTTTTTAGGTTCTTTCTGTGTAGCCTTGGCTGTCCTGGAACTCACAGAAACTGATCTGCCTCTGCCTTCAATGTAATTTTTTTAATATTTATTTTTATTTTATGTGAATTAGTGTTTTGCCTGCATGTGTAACTGTGTAGGGGTGTGCGATCTTGGAATTACAGACAGTTGTTGGCTGCCATGTGGATACTGGGAATTGAACTCAGGTCCTCTGAAAGAACAATCAGTGCTCTTAACCGCTGAGCCATCTCTCCAGCCCGCAATGTAATTTTTTTTAAAGAAATAAAGATTGCCCTCAATTACCTGAATGGGCCAAGTTTAATTACAAGGGCCCTTAAAAGCAGAAAAAAAAAAACATGAAAGAAGGGCCATTAGCTAGGTCTGGCAGCATATGCCTGTCACAGCGCTGCGGAGCTGGGGAAGCAGAGGCAGGGTAATTACTTCATGTTCGAGGCCAGCCTGGTCTACAGTGAATTACAGTAGTGAGACGCTGTGTCAAAAACAACAAAAAGGGGTGGGGTAACAATAAAATGGCGCAGCTTCTGATTTTCCTGCCTCTACTTTCTGAGTGCTGGGATCCCTGACTCGCACCATCCATCCTGTTTATTCAGTGATGAGGACAGACCCCTGTAGTGGGGACATGTAGCCTCCCACCGTGACCTTCGGGTGCTTTCCTTTGAGCCCCTCAATAAGTAATCTTTCTTTCTCAGTGATTTTCTCACAACAGAACCTAGGGTGGGCTTCACACATGCTCCATAAGGCGCTCTATGAACTCAAGTCCAGGCTCCCCAGGCCTGACGGCCTAGGTCTGAGCTCCAGAATTCTCCTGGTGGAGAAAAGCCATCCCACATGTTCTCTTCTAACCTCTACACTCATAAATAGATAGACGCTTGTTTAAATGAAAAAAAGGAAAGGGTGAGCCAGAAAGATGCCATGGTGCTGTTCTTGCAGGTAAAAGAAGGCCCATAAGCCAGGAACTCTGAACACTCCAATAGAGAAGACAAGGATGAACAGACTCTCCCTGGAGCATCCAGAACGTCTGTGCTGACGTCTTGCCTGTAATATCACCGGACCTCTTACTACACAACATGGTCATGAATTTGCGTGGTGTTGTTTTAAATGGTGTACACATGTCTGCCTCTGTGTGGGGATATGTACAGGTGGCCGCTAAGGTGCCCAGAAGGCCTTGTTACAGGTGCTTGTGAATTGCTTGACGAAGGCAGGCTCCAGGAGCCATGCCTGGATGGCAGGAGCATCATGCACTTTTAACCAGTGTCCCTCCAGCCCAGTTTGTACTCTTTTAAGCACCAAGCTTATGTTAATTTGTTCTAGTGTCATTTGGAAATTAATAAAAAGGAAGTCTTAGAATTTATCTTTTTCTTTTTTGTTGATTTTATTTTTTGAGACACTGTCTTACTATGTAGCCCTTACTGGCTTGGAATTCTCTATGTAGACCAGGCTAGCCTCAAACTCACAGAGATCCAACTGTCTCTGCCTCTCTAGTTGAAGGTGTGTAGGATTTGATCTTCAGCTGGCTGTACTCTTTGCTAGGTGCCCCAGGACAGGTCAGGACTGGTCTGGATGATGCAGTGAAAAACAGAGGGCGGGGCTGGAGAGATGGCTCAGCGGTTAAGAGCACTGTCTGCTCTTCCAGAGGACCTGGGTTCGATTCCCAGCACCCACGTGGCAGCTAACAACTGTCTGTAGTTCCAGTTCCAGGCAAACACCAAGGCAAATAAATAAATAAATAAAGGTTTTTTAAAAAAAAAAAAGAAAAACAGAGGGCAGTTCAGGAAAAGAACCTGGGCCACACTGTCATATGGTTGAATATGGCCTCTGAAAGGCATATGTTGGAAATTTACTCCCCAGCAAGTGTTGGGAGGCGTGTTCTGCTGGGGGCTGTTTAGGTCCGAGGGCCCTAAGCCCACAAAAGATTTAGTGCCAACTATGGAAGGGTTGGAGGGTGTAAGCCCATTTTCTCTCTCTTGCTCGCCACCCACTCATTCTCTCTTCTGCCTCTTGCCAGGGGATGAAGCAGTATGAGGACCCTCACTAGATGTCAGCTGGCATCCAGATGTTCTTAGACGGTCCAGCCTCTAGGACCAGAGCCAACAACAGAGCATCAAGTAGCTGGAGTAGAGGGCTGGGGAATCCTAAGCTCTCCTCCACAAGGCTGCATGGCCAGCAAGCAGCCCAGGGATCTGTGGTGCAGTCTCTGATGGTGGAGTCGGGTGAAGGGGGTACGTAGAGAACGGCAGAGCAGACTGAAGCTGCCACCTGTGCTCCGGGAATTGTCTTCAGCAACCCTGGGTGGGAAAAGCGGTCAAGCAGCTGTCCACGCTGCTTGGATGGCTCCTTGGTTCTCGATGTTATTTGGAGCAAGACAATGGCCTGGTCTGCACCCAGGATGGTTGGCCCTGGGCTCTGCCTGTTCAGTGTTTGAGTAGGACAGCTTAGCTTTTCCTCCATTAATGAACAGGCCAGAGACTCGGAGTCCCTGAGATTCCCACTGGGTGGGATTGTGCATACGTGGGATTGTGCATACATACCTGGTATTGGCATTTGGAGTCTCACAGATAATCATTTAGAGAATGGAATTTTTAGTTGGGCACAGTGGTATGTGCCTGTAATTCCAGCACTCAAAAGGTTGAGACAGGATTGCCATAATTTCCAGACTAACCTGGGTCACATATTGAGTTCCAGACCAGCCAGGTCTACAGAGTGATACTCTGTTTCAGAACAAAAGAAAAATAAATAAATAAGATTTTGATTACTAAACTGACTGTTTAAACAACTCCTCAGGCTACACATAAAGACCTAGGTGTGTGTAGGGGTGGAGGCTGGAATAGCCTAATTGTTTGTGGTCAGCCCGGGTGGCTTGCTCTTCTGTCAGAGACACTCAGGTAAGTGTCTACAGCTCCCAACCTGGACCCTGTGTTCAAGTTGGATATCCCAATTGGGATGTGGGATGTGTCCACTAGGATGGTTCTTGGGTACCGTGGTGGCTGAGAGGCAGGACCCAGAGGACACACAGGAAGGCTGTGCAGGCCATGGTGGGTACACTGGAAGAGGGGGGTCACCTTTCATCTTCCCCCACAGTCTCCCTGACCTAGGATGGGTCTACTAGGAACTCCAGCTTCCTCCCCCACCGAGATGACGGCACAGAGACTGACTCAGTCCTTCCTTCCCTCCTCTGTCACTTCTTCCTGGAAATTGCCCTCATCTTGGGCCCTGACCTTACAGGCCCTGGAGAATACAGCCAGAAGTCCCCCATCCCCAAAGGCTGGCCAGAACGAAGACACCAGCATGGCGTCCTCTCCTCTCCACTGGGCTGCAGCCAGCTCTCCACCCTTTGGGAATACAGGACCCTGAGGGGTGGGTGACAGATGGAGATGATCTATCATCTTGGGAATATCATGAGAAGGGAGAAGGGACTGAGAAGGAATGATGGAGGTCTCACAAGATGTGTGAGTATCTCTCCCGGGTCACAGGGCTTCTGGGAGAGGAGCTGTGTGTGTCCCTGTCCCCTGTCGTGAACGTGAACCTTGAAGTCCCAGCTCAGCACCCTGCAGTGCCTTTGACCCGAGCCCACCCCAGGCCTTGGCTGGAGTTGTTTTCCTCGATTGTTCTGTGTTTCCTTCCTTCCAGGACTCCTGCCAAGCCCCGCCCCCTCCTCCCTTTCACCCCCTTTTGGATAACTTGACCATCCAAGGCTGGGGTTCCAGATTAGCAATCATCCATAGAGTCACTCCCAGATAGTGGCCTCTGCCCTGGAATCCTCCTTTGGAATTGGGTGGTAGGGGGACTTTCCTTTAGGTTTGAATTTTGGAGCCCAGCCCAGTGCCGTGGGGTTTTCCAGAGTGGTGACAGTCCTGTCCTGTCCTAGTAAGGACAAGCCCAGGCACTTCCTCCTCCCAGAAGCCCTTGAGAGTGCCCTGGCCCCATGGATGTCATTGGTCTAGGAAATAAATGACAGGATAAGCAGAGCCTGTCTTCAGGACGTACCACGCCTGGGACGGACCTTCTAGGTCCCTTGTCATTATCATGAAAAGCCTTCCCCATCTCAGGCTGTTCTCCAGTTCTCTGTCTTTGAGTGATGGTCTCTGTGTGAGGCATGTCCAACATACCATCCTAAAAAGACTTTGCTTATATTTTGAGACAAGGTTTCTCTATATAGCTCTGGCTGTCCTGAAACAGTCTCTGTAGACTAGGCTCTGGTTTCAAACTCAGAGATCTGCTTGCCTCTGCCTCCAGAATGCTGATAAAGATATGAGCCATCATGCCCAGCCCCATTTTTGCATGTGATCTTTACTTCAGGACCTGCTGGACTAGAGAAGACACAGTGGGCAAGCTCTCCCCTGAAGCAAATGACCCAAGGGGAAAGAACATCGATTCTAAATCACAATGGATGTAACCTCACAAAGTCCCCAGGACAGCATCCATTAAGCTCTGAGTCACCAGCAGGGGACTGTGGCTGTCGATCAAAAGAAAAGCTAAGGGGGGGGGGCACTGCAATATGGTTCAGTGAACAGTAAAAGGGCGCTTGCCACCAAGCCTGGCATCTTGAGTTCAAAACCTAGATCACCCATGGTGGATGCTGGAAGGAAAGAACCAATGTTCAAAAGCCGTCCTCTGCCCTCCACATGTGCACCATGAAAACATGTGTGTGTGCATTCACATGCAACACAAAAACAAACAAACAAACAAACCCCAGGGACTGGACAGGAGTTTAGGAACGTCTGGGGACTGTGAAGGTTCCAAAGGCCAAGAGTAGAGATGCTGGTGGCCAGCTCTGCTATCCTAGGGGAAGATCCTGTCCAAGAGTGAGAGCTACACAGGGAAAGCAGAGGCACTTCCTGTGTCGGCCACACTTTTAATTCCAGTCCTCAGGAAGTGGAAGCAGGAGGATCAGGAATTCAAGGTCAGCTTGGACTGTTCAAAACCTGTCCCATGCTCCCCTTTAAATAAAGGAAGCAGAGCCAAGAAAATGAATTGGAAAAAAATGCCACTGTAAAATCCAGCTGTAGGGCATTGTCTTAGTGATTGACCAGAGAGGACCCAGTCCGTTGTGAGTGGATCTTGGTTGGGTTGGTCCTGAGTTCTATGAGAAAGCAGGCTAGGCAGGAGGTGGTGGTGTATGGCTTTAATCCCAGCACTTTGTGTAGAAGGAGGTTTCTGGCCAGCCTAGCCCAAAGACATCCCCACATCACTCCAGAGGCAGAAGCAGGTGGATCTCTATGAGTCTGAGGTCAGGCTGGTCCACAGAGTGAGTTCCAGGATAGCCAGGGTTGTTACACAGAGAAAACCCTGTCTCAAAACACAAAGAAAGAAAAGAAATGAAGAAAGAGAAAGAAAGAGAGAGAAAGGAAAAGAGAAAAAAGAAAGGCGGAGGCTGAAAGCCATGAGGAACAAGCTGGTAAGCAGCATCCCTCCATGGCCTCTGCATCAGCTCCTGCCTCCAGGATCCCGCCCTGTCTGAGGTCCTGCCCTGATTCCTTCAGTGATGAACAGCCATGCTGAAGTGTAAGCCTAACAAACCCTTTCCTCCCCAACTTGCTTTTTGGTTGACCTGTTTCATTGCTACTGCAATAGAAATGGTAGAAACTATGTAGACTGGCTTTGAACTTGTATCAATTCTCCTGCCTCTGTCTCCCACATGCTGGGATTACAGGCTGCATTCTTATGCCCAATCCAAACTCACATTTCTATTTTATTTAAATTACTTTTTTCAGCAAGGTATCTTTTCACATGGCTCAAAACTTAGAAGTTTCAAAAGTCAGTTCCTCTGTCACCCTTGACCTCCATGTATCCACTTCTCCCAGAGATGATGGCATTATCTGCTTTCACAAACACACCCAGAGCTGGTGAACAAGCGAAGCCCCTCCCATCTGTTTTACACAAAAGCTAAATGTTTAGACAAGTTGAGCCCCTAAACTCTACAGGCACAGATGGGAGTCACAGGGAGGGCAGGACCCACTGTTGGGGGTGGATGAGTCTGAAGGGGATGGGGAAAGACACCTTCTGTGGCGCATGTTTTTTGTTGGCATTATACTTTGCAGACTGCTTGCTGTGGTCTGAATAGGTACCCACCCCTGAGTATATCCATGTTGATTTCCAGCCAAGCTTGGTGGTGCAAGACTGAGATCCCAGCATTTGAGAGGTGGTATGTGCCATGCACAGGAGCAGAACTGAGGGACGGCTGTGAATGTGATCATCCTAGTCCTTCGGGATCCAGAGTGAATAGCCTAAGTGACAGGCTATGGAGCACTTCAGGAAGTAAGGGGCAGGAAAGTTGTAATTATTTTTGTTGCTGGAGAGATGGCTCAGAGGTTAAGCTCACTGATTGTAGAGGTCCTGAGTTCAATTCCCGGCAACCACATGGTGGCTCACAACCATCTACGATGACATCTGGTGCCCTCTTCTGTATACTATATAATAAATAAATAAGTAAATCTTTAAAGGCAGGGGTGATGGGGCTGGAGAGATGGCTGAGAGGACCCGTTGTCTTTCAGAGAACAACTCCCAGCATCCACCTTTGGATGGTTCATAGCTTCCTGTAATAACTCTAGCACCAGGGCAATCTAACACCTCTGGCCTTCTAAGGTGCCTGCATTCATGTGCACATAAATTAAAAATAATAAAAATAATTTTTTTTGGAGACAGGTTTTCTCTGTGTAATCACCCTAACTGTCCTGGATCTTGCTTTGTAGACCAAACTAGCCCTGAACTCACAAAGATCTGCCTGCCACTGCTTCCTGAGTGCTGGGATTAAAGGCGTGTGCCACACTATGCCCTGCCTAACACAAATCTTTTATTTTTTGTGTCTTTCTTGTATCATGCATCTCAATCCCATTCATTTCATTGTCCCTTTGTATCTGCCCTTGCAACCTCCTCCCACCATAAATCTTAAAACAAAACAAAACCCCCCAGCAGTGACATGGTTCAGTGAGTAAAGGCACGTGCCTAGAAAACTTGATGACCTGAACTTAATCCTCAGAATCTGTGGTGATATGTTATATACTTAATAAAACCAGTCTGGAATATCAGAGAAGAGATCCACCCACAGTCAATCCTGGAGGGTTACAGAGTGGTAATTCACACCTTTAATCCCAGCAGATCTGAGTTTGAGGCTACCTTGGTTTACAGAGGGAGTCTAGGCTCCCAGGCAGGCAGTGGTGGTGCCATGCCTTTAATCCCATAATTCCAGAGATAGAGATCTTTCTGTGTTTCTGTGAGTTCAAGGCTAACTACCAGAATAGTAGTAGCCCAAGCCTTTAATCTTAACCTGGATGTGAAACAGCTGGGCAAAGAAGGTATTTAAGGTAGGCATAGGAAGCAGAAGCGACCAGGAGCGAGGCTGAGGAAGCTGGAAGATAGCTGGGTGAGATCTGACTGTGGTGTTTCCTGTCTGATATTCCAGCCTTTCCCTGATATCTGGCTCTGAGTCTCATTTATTACAACCAGAATTCGTGCAAGAAGATCCCACTTGGTGGAAGGAGAGCACCAACCTCACAGATTGTCCTCTTGACCTCCACATGAATGCTGTGGAACACATGCCCTACCCAAATACATGACTGTTAAAAAAAAAAAAAAAAAAAAAAAAAAAAAAAGGTTGGCGATGTAGCCCATTTGGCAGGGTTTGCCCAGCTTGAGTGAGGCTCTGGGTTCCATCCCAGCACTAGGGGGACTCGGAGTTAAGGCCTGCTTCAGCTATATGTTGAGTCTGAACAGGATATGAGGGTGACCCTAAGCCCCGTGGCACTTCTGTTACCAGAAGGGGGGAAGGAACAGCAGACTTTAGGGGAAACCTGCTGGGAGTCAGGAATGACCTTGCTCTCCATCTCTGCCTGTCCTAGGAGAGGTCACCTCTGGCCCTCTCTGGTAAGTGAGCTGTCAGAACAGACTTAGTGCACACATGGGCCAGAGGAGAGCCCTCCTTTTCCTGACGCTGTTCCAGCCTCTGAATAGCACCAGAGCTGGGGACTGCTCTGCTGCTGACTCCATGTCTGTGCTCCTGTTGTGTGCTGGGACAACCCTGGAGCCCTGGGCATGATCAGGAGAGTGAGTGGGTAGTGGAGATAGGGCTGGCTGGTCTGTCAGAGTGTCCAGGAACCAGGGTCAGTGGGGTCATGGGCAGCAGCTGTCCTTGAGACCTTTGAGGGGCCTCTGAGCCTGGGCAGCTGCAGGCCCTCAGCTGTCAGGAAGGCTCTGGGCTGAGAGGAGCCTGGTACTGGAGAAGGGTGGGGATGGGAATGTGGAGCTGGCTTTGGCCCAGCCTGGTCTCAGGGCAGCCTACTCTAGGACCCTAGACATTTCCCACAGCAAACATAACAACTGAGGGGATGTGAGAGGTGGCTAGTTGTCTGAACACAGCTGACTGAGCCCACCTTAGATGTCCGTCCCTGTGTCTGTTCTCCTGGACATCATGCATCTATCTGCCCATACCTACCAATCCCATCCAATCCTGACTTTTAGGTTCAAATGTTGTCCACAGCTTCCTTTATAGCTGAATCTATAGCATGATCCCAACCCTACCAGGCTCCAGGAACTGAATTTAGAATGACTACCACGTCGTCACCTTTTGCAGGTCCAGGTCTGACCACATCAGCTCCTGGTAAGCCAGGCTAACTTCCTTTTCCTGCCAGGCACAGGCCTGGGCTGGTTCCCAGGACCCAGACTCCAGCTCCCTGGAGCCCTATACATTAAAGCAAAGGGTCACTAGTCCCTTGCACTTGGTGCTGAGGCTGGCAGGAGGGAGACTCGTGACCCTTCCTTCTCCAGCTGGGATTAGAGCCATATGCCATCGGCCCACCAGGCCTGGCTGCTCCAATGCTTTAGTTAAAAAACTTAAAAACAAAATAATAGGGGGCTGGAGAGATGGCTCAGCGGTTAAGAGCACCGTCTGCTCTTCCAGAGGACCCGGGTTCAATTCCCAGCACCCACATGGCAGCTAACAACTGTCTGTAGTTCCAGTTCCAGGCAAACACCAAGGCAAATAGATAAATAAATAAAGTTTTAAAAAAAATAATATAGTTGTTACTTGGGATATATTAACAAACTTCAATTTGGTGTTTTTTAAAGAATATTTTATGTTTATGTGTATGTGCTCCATATGTATATATGTATGTCTCAAGAGAACCCCAAACCAACTAACCAAAGAAGAAATAAACTGGGGTCTGGAGGGTTTAAGAACTGCTGCTGCTGCAGAGGACCTGGGTTGGTTCCTAGCACCCACATGGTAGCTGACAACCATCTAATGGTGATGTTCTTTCTTCTCACTTCTGAAGGTTCCTGCGTGCCTGAACAACCGATGCACAATATACTCAGTACATACAAATAAAATAAATGTCCTTTAAAAACTCTGTGGGGTTGGAGAGGTGGCTTAGTGGTTAAGGGCACCTGGATTCAATTGCCAGCAACCACATGGCAACTCACAACTGTCTGGTTCCAGGGGATCTGACATCCTCACACAGACATATGTGCAAGCAAAACACCACTGCACACCAAATAAAAATAAACCATTAAAAATAGATAAAAGTAAAATCTCTAAAAGTTGGAATTTTTGAAAGTGTTCAAACCCCACTCTTGTCTGGTAGAATTAGACGTTCTGGGCTGGAGGGAGGAGCTGGTGTGTATGTGTAGGACGACTGAGCAATCCTGCCAGGCCCAGGGCCAACAAACTGAAGATTAGCTCAGAGGAAGTGCCAGGACCAAGGAACTTGAGGTCAAGGGGAGGAAACCGACACTCGGTGACTCCGGATAGCAGGATACAATGGAAGGCCCAGTGCCCTGGCGCTGGCCCAGCCCTCCCACCCCACCCCTGGGTGCCCCTCATGGCTCCAATTCCATAGCTTTGCCCTGGCACTCAACTGAGTTCCCACGAATGGGGACCGAGGGGCTTTGTCTCCTTCAGCAGCTCTGCCCCACCCTCCCAGAGAAGGGGCTCAACTCCTGAAGGAGAGAGAGGGTGGCAGCTTCCCTCAGGAGAGGAGAAAATGCTCTGGGAGGCAGCACTGTCTCTGTCTGCCCCCAAGCTTTATGTCAAGGCACACTGGAGACCAGACCTGGGGGAGATGGCACCAGAGGAACCTGGAAGGCAGATGGGGCTCTGCCAGCCTGTACTTCAGGTCCAAGCTCATGTGCAGACGCCCGGGGAGCCCCATGGACCACAGGTCTGCGGGAGACGGGCAATGCAGTTGAAGGCGAGGACTGAGGAAGGGAACTGGCATTCACTCAGCGCCAGCTTCCTGAGAGGAGTCAGAAGGAACCTTCTGGTGGCAGAGGCATGTCTGCCAGGCCTGCCTGCTCTGAGTTCAGAACCTCCTTTTTGTTTGGGTCTTTTTTTTTTTTTTTTTTTTTTAAACTTTATTTATTTATTTGCCTTGGTGTTTGCCTAGAACTGGAACTACAGACAGTTGTTAGCTGCCATGTGGGTGCTGGGAATCGAACCCGGGTCCTCTGGAAGAGCAGACGGTGCTCTTAACCACTGAGCCATCTCTCCAGCCCCCTTGTTTGGGTCTTAAATGCTCGCCCAGATCATCTCCATTTCACTTGTATTCAGCCAACAGTCCTGGGCTTCCATTTAGGCCTAGTGACAGGGGGCCTTGAATTTCTTCCTCCATTGCTTTTGGGCCTCTCTGCTTGAACTCACACCCTCCCACTGCCAAGTCTCTACGTTTAGCTAAGTCTCCAACCTTGAGTCTAGAAAGACAGGGGCCCTGTCTATTGTGGGGCAGGGGCAGGGGCAGGGGCAGGGGCAGGGTAACTACTAATACTCCTATTGCCATCAGAAGCAAACACATATTGCTGAGTGCTACAGCTCCCTAGGAGTCTCACGGACCCCATGCCAAGGACTAAGGGTGGGCGGGCAGCAGGACGTAACTAGAGCTTGTTTATCATGGCCTGGTGGTTTCATCTTCCCAGGCCCTGTTTCTAAGGCAAGGGAGGGGCAGGCTGAGAGCTGATGTCTGGCTTGGTTAAAACACAAACTGCTCCTGTGCCATATGCCTCTTCTGAGGCTGAGAAGTCACATTATAATGTGGACCATTAAATGTTTACTGCAGATAGGTGTGATGGCACACACCTTTAATCCCAGCAATTGGAAGGCAGAGGCAAATGGATCTCTTGAGTTTGAGGATAGCCTGGTCTACAGAGTGAGTTCCAGGACAGCCAAGGCTACACAGAGAAATAACCATCTCAAAAACCCAAAATCACACAAAAAATGTTTCCTGTTTGGAAGCCAGAGGACTCCCCAAATTGGGGATTGTTTCTAAGTCTTCTCTCAAAGGTACTTTGTTTGGAACTTACTATGTAGACCAGGCTAGCCTCAAACTCAAAAAGATCCACTTGTCTCTGCCTTCCTTATGCTGGGATTAAAAACAGCCTCCCGGGCTGGAGAGATGGCTCAGCGGTTAAGAGCACCGTCTGCTCTTCAGAGGACCCGGGTTCGACTCCCAGCACCCACATGGCAGCTAACAACTGTCTGTAGTTCCAGTTCCAGGCAAACACCAAGGCAAATAAATAAATAAATAAAAAAGTTTTTTTTTTTTTTTTTTTTAAAAAAAAAAACAGCCTCCCAAGCACTCTCACAAAAGGAAGCAGTTTTTATGGTGGGTGACCTGTTCCCTGATGCCTCCTCTCCAGAGGCGGAGTGCAGGCTGGCTCTGTGAGGTTCCCTATTTCTGTCAGTCAAAGCTGCTACTCCCCACACTTCCTAGGCCCCGTGGCTTGGGTTTTCCCCATCTCATTTTCTGCAATGCAAAGCAGGACAGTCTGCTTATATGGGGCAGAAACCTGTGCCGAATTGAACTCTGCCGTCTTTCCTCAGATGTCAGAACACACAGGCATGGGGATGTCCTGGGAGCCCTGATCTTCTCTGGGAGCTCTGGGCTCTAGGTAAGGCCGAGCCACCGCTGCTGGGCATGGCAGAGAGAGTGACTAAGTGGAGACTACAGCTGTAGAAGGGCCCACCAAGGCTGCCTCCTCCAGATGGAGAGGTGGGGCTGAGAGCACAGTGTGCGTGTGTGCGAGACACGCTATATGAGACGAAGCACAGGGAGAGCCAGGCAGGCAGCCAGCTGCTCGCTCTGCAGCCCAGTTCTTAAGCTAGAGCCCAGTTTCTCTCTCAGCAACAGCAACGTAGTCTGGGGACTTTGGGAGGATGCAGGGCAGGGCTGGGAGAGTTCCAGGGGGCTGGACGGAGCCCAGTGTGACTAAAGCTCTGCCTTCTCTGGACAGAGGTCAAGTAGACAACATTCCTAGGATACTACTCAGGAAAAAAAAGTGAAAGATTAAAATCTGTTATATTAAAAATTTATATTTGCTTCTCTAAATGCTGTTTGATTCATATAGAAAATCATGACATTTTCCTGCCTTTGTGGGCTGCTGTCTCCACAGATGGTTCACTTCTTGACACCCTGTGTCCCTCGTGAAGCAAGAAGAGAGACAAGAGGCATGATTCAGACCAAGGCCCACTGCACAGGGGCCCCAGGCCTGCAGTGGGTTCCAACTGATCCTCGTCAGGTGCTCTAACAGGCTGGCCATCAGAGGGTCATGCCTGGGCTCTGAGTGTCCATGAGGCCACATGAGCTAGGCTGAAGTCTCAGATTCTGACCACCTGCGCGGCCACACTCAGGCCCTGCCTGCCCTTCCTCTCTGTGGCCGCAGACTGTCTTCTGAGGTAGAGGCGGCCGAAGGTGCCACCCACCTGTCCTTTGGTGAGTCGCCCAGGATTCATACAGACACAGCCGAAGATGTCCTGGGGAAGAGAGGACACTGGGTTCAGAGGCTCTCAACTGGGTGTGACACTGTCAGAACCTTGCACGGTTTCAGAAAACAAAGGCATCACGTAGGCCAGTGTGTTCACTTGTAACCAGAGACTCTCAGGGCAGAACAAAGAACGCAGTGGCCGGCGGGATAAGGAACACCTCTGCTTGGGAACAAAACCAATCCCAACAGTTTCTTAGGAGCTGAGTGGGTGTCACTCTCTGCAATCTCCACCCTCAGGAGGCTGAGGCAGGACACGAGAGCCCCAGGACAGCCTGGATGTAGAGACCCTGCCTCAAATGCTCCCTCCCTTGAAAAACAGAAAAACCACTGCTTAAGTCTAGACTGGACCCAGCTTTAAAAAACTGGTGATGGACTCCCCATGAGGGACTCAAGCCTGAGGCAGCTGAGTGTGCAGATCAGATCCTCAAGGTACTGCTGGCTGAGCCCATGGGGAGGGCAATCAGAATCCGGGGGCAGGCAGGCAGGCACGCAGGGTGTTCCCAGGCCAATCTGACATGTCGGAAGTCCTCACTCTGACACCTAGGCCGGCTCACGCTTCATTCCACCCATGGACTATTAACTGTTCACCCCCTCCTCTCTCCTACAATCCACCCTGTGCTGGTCCCAAGCGGACACTGTCCCATTCAGCAAACCCAGGCAGCCTAAGAGCCAGGTGACCCAGAAACAAAAGTCAGGACCTGTTGTCTCTGGAAGAAGCCAGTTCAAACCTACCTTCACGAAGTACCTCAGCTCTGAGGGCACTATGAAGACATCAGGGGTGACTGGCAGCTGGGCATAGGTGTAGAAGTTCTCATAGTCTATGGCCATGTCCTCGGGGGGTGGGTAGAGCGGGTAGTAGCTGCAGAGATGAAATAGGCCCTAGTAGCAGCCAATCCAGGACCCCAGTGAGGCTCCGCTCCCCGTCTCCACAGTTCTATCACTACAGGGTGAACTTTCCTGGTGGCCCTGTGAGGCAGCTCTGATCCAGTGACTCCTCAGGGCTGGCAGGCACACTCACTCACCTTCTCTGTGTCAGGATATGCTTGAGGATTCGGCTGAATCTGTCTAAAGTCCCAGAAGAGCTGGAGAAGCAAGGTAGAAGCAGGTTTCTCAGTCAGCCCTCTTCAGGGAGGGCCTGAGGACCAGCTAGCTAGAGAGGAGCTGACTAGCAAGGACACACCGTAAGCAGCTGGCTCCTTCCCACCACGGAGCAGTGGGGCATGAGGCTTAGAGGGAGAGAAGAATCCTAGGAATCAAGACACAGGAGGCCTCCGTGCTGAAGCCAGCACCATCTTGCACAAGAGGACACATTCTCTGCACCCTGAAGCCACACACAGCCAGGAAGCTGTAAGTATCAGCCCTAGCCAAAGCACACACCCACTAGCTCTCAGCTCGTTCCCCTCCTGGCAGGGGGTTCACAGAAGAACCAACGGCCTAGCCCAAGATATCGGGCTCTCTGAGGGCCCCACTCTCACTATCTGATAAATCCATAGGAAATCTGCAGAGACGGACACTTGAGGACTCAGGTCACAAACTGGGAAGGTAAAGAAAAGGACTAGAGACCGGACACAAAAGTCTGAATTTCATTGCAGACACACAGACTTGGTTCTTTGGGTTCTCAGACATAGCAGAGTAGTGGCAAACACGTCTACGCAACTGCTGCCTTTAGCAGCAAAGGCCCAAGTGTTGATCTAAAGTGTGGCTCTCAGGACTCCTGTCAAGACCGTGTCTTGGGGATGACGGGTAGAATGTAGGGAGCCGGCTGTGTGCTGTTGACATGGGAGTTTCTTACCTACAGATCTCCTCGGCCCCGATGTGGAAGAGCAGGTCTGTGGATGTCAAGGCAAACATCACTCCATTTATGGAGAGGCTGCAGGGCTCTGACACAAACTGAACTCGCTGGAATGAGAAGGCGCCATATGAACACGTGCACAGGACAGCTAGCGAGTTCCTCCCAGAGCTGGGGCCTGGAAAGGGACAGGGCTCACTGACAGGGACCAACCATGACCGCTGGGAATGTAGAAGCCACGGCCCTCAAAGGGCTCTGCCCTCATTCCCCCCCCCCAGCTGCTCCCGATTAGCTACCTTCTTGTCCTCTCGAGGTAGCTCAGGGAAGGTAAAAGGCGGCTGTGGGTATACAGGTTCATGATGCACGTCCCTCAGAGACGGGACAAAGACAAGGTGGGAGCCGGAGCTGTTTGTCAAGACAAAGCGTAAGAAGGACAAGGGTGAATCAGCAGAGCTGGGCCACAGGCTCCAGGTGTAAGCACGTCCTTCACCCAACAGTCCTCCAGGGACTTAGAGGGCACCCCACTGACCAGACACTGCGCCCAGGACACACGGTCCCTAGCTTTGTGTGGCATCCCACTACAGAGGGGCACTCTGTCTGGTGAGAGGGGGGAAACTGAGCTCTAGAGCTGGGCATGGAAGGCACACAGACAACCCTAGTCCTGGGGGGCCAGAGAGGGGTGTTCTGAGTTTGAGGCTAGCCTGAACCACAGAGCGAGGCCCTGTTTAAGGCAGACGTCTTGGGACTGGAACAGGAACTTAGGTTTTACTCCACTCCATAGGTCATAGGTAGCTGTGGACAGGAAAGTCCTCGGAACACGTGGCTTGAAGCCAGGGAAGACTGAGGGGAACTGGTCAGATGGAAGCTACCCTCACACTCTGAAGACCCGTACCTTTCAATCATTCAAGGGCTAGGCCAGGTCTACTGGACCCTGAAGACAGAGACTACCAGGGAAACATTCACCTCCCCACTCACATGAGAAAGTGACACTGTTTCTGCTTCTCAGCAGACTAATGTGAAAAAAGTACTCCACAGCAGTGAGAGGCTGTTCCTTTGATGGGGACAGGGGAGTCCCTGGGGTCACAACATGGGCTGGAGAAAAGGCTCCCAGGGCCAACTGTTTCTGCAACCACAGAAAAGGAAAAAGGGGAAAGCTGCTTCTTTGGTTGCCTGTGTACCCTCGGCAAAGGGGCCCACTGTAAACCAAACAGGCATAGAATGCTGCTGTAAGGGCATCGGAGGGCCCGGCCAAGTTCTCACTTGCAGCCGTTCTCTATCGTGTTTAAACCGCAGGGCAGTGCATAGCGGGAGCCACAGGTGGTTGCCAGCAGCTTGATGAAGAAGTAAGAGCAACAGTACTTTTTCCTTTCTTTCTTTGGTGTTTTGAGACAGGCTTTCTCTGTTCTAGCAGCCCTGGCTGTCCTGGAAGTTACTCTGTTCATCAGGCTGGCCTCAAACTCAGAGATCCACCTGCCCTTGCCTCCCGAGTGCTGGGATTAAAGGCATGAGCCAGCACCGTCCGGCTAAAGCAATAGCTCTTAACTACTAAACCAGCTCTCCAGCCCCACTAGGGACTTTGGACGTATGATCAGATACTGAGGACCTGTCCAATGTAATAGATCATCATAATCTTGGGAAACGTACTTTGCATATTACTCATAATCTCTTTGACACCAAGTTCACTACCATTATCCAAGTCCACCATGTGGTGCTAGAGTCTGATGAACAAGTCAAGGAGTGAGCTGAAAGGAACAACCTATGCTCCAGAGCTCGAGATAGGACGCTGAAGGTACAAAGGCTGAGGTGAAACCGAGGTTTGTCCTCATGGGACTAGGCTGCTATTCAGAACCAGCTTCAGTAGAGCAATGGTTAAGGAGGAAACAGCCTCCGCTCATGGCTCGGAGCTGGCTATAGGGGGAGGGGCCAGGAAGAAAATTCCAACTATGTGCAGCTTTGCACAACTTCATACATCAAATGGTGGGAGGGTCTCATTGCTATCTCTTGAGAAGAGAGGTGCATTAGGGAATTCTGCTGCTACAAGAGAGCTCACTCACATCTGCAGAGTTCTGCATTTCTGACCTAGCACCATTTATATACAGCTCTGGCAGGGTGGGGCTGCGCCCTGGCTTTGCAGTTCACACTAGTCACAGATGAAAAGTGCCTGGTGGTGCTGGGTACTGGCTCCTAGGGTAACAATGCTCAGTCTATTCTTTGTTTGTGTCACTACCATCAATAGCACATGGGATGAGGAACCAAAATCAGAACCCAACCTCATGCTGGAAGCACCAGCCAGTGCTGGGTGCCGCCCCAGCGCTTGCTCCTGCTTTCGGAGACTCAGTCTCCCCTGGTTTCATGAATTCAGCTGGGCCCTAACAGACCTGGGGGAAGAGGGAAGGTATATATAATCCTCCATTTGAGAAGGGAAGGGACAGAAGCAGCTGAGGGCTCAGGCCTCCTGCTCCAGGCTTGGTGCCAGCACGAGGTTGTATTACACCTAATCAGCCAGGGATGTGCTCTGAGGACAGAAGTCGGAAGGAAGCCCTTTAAAAACCACCCTTGTTACAGGTTCGTTTTTTAAATCTCAGCCTCAGGAATGTCTGTTTATTATGAGTTCAGCAATAAGCAGCAAGTCCCAGGAGACTGCCCACTACGTTTCCTTTCTGGCCTGGCCCAAGGAGAGAGACAGGCGCTGAGGGGTCACTGAGGGGTCAGCTTCCTGATGCCTCTCTGCTTCTAGCTTGAAACTCTTCCTGGAACCACGAGGCCCTTGCACACTAGACCAGTCTGTCTTTCAACTATGCTGAGGATTCAGGACCCACCCTCCCTGGAGTCTCTCCCATCCATCTCTCCAGCCCTTGGCAGCCACCCACCACCATGGGAAGCACTGACTCAGGGAAGGAAGTTGGGCTTACCCCAAAACATTCCCTTCACGCAACGAGAGGCTTGAGGCCTCTTAGAATTTCATTGCCAGTCAAATGCTTCCCAAAGCATCCTGGGAATATTCCCAGGGAGTAACAGTTTATACAGGGGAAGTGAGAGAAGGAACAAAGGCTGAGAGAGTTCAAGTCTGTCCTTACAAGTCTGTTTATGGGTCTTACAGAGGGGCCTGTTTCCCGACCCAGCACTCAAGTTCAAGGGTTCTGCCTGATCTCTAAGTCCAAAAGGATAGAAAGGGTGAGAACAACCATGGCCTACGCAGGTCCTGGAAGAACCTAGAAAGCTCCCAGTATGATCCACATCTGGAACACCGACCTTCTTGTTCCCTCAATGACTGTTCTCAGGCATTGCTTGAAAACATCTTCAAACGGGATTGTCAGCTGGCAGTTCTGCAAGAAAGGGGGGGAGCTGCACTGGGGAAGCGCCAAGGGCTGGAGGGATGACAACTTGTAATCCCAGCACTGGGATGTGTGTGAGGCGGGACTGCTGGGAGCTCCAGGCAAGCCTACAATACAGACTACATGCTAAGCCACCCTAGTTCTAGACCCCACTGCAAACAAAACCTGGGGGTAGGATGGGCTGGGTCTACAAGGAGCTGGGTCTAGATGAGGGAAGGATTAACCCTCTTGCACCAATAATGATAGTCTAGGATGAAGACTGCCTTGAAACACCTGGCAACAAAGGAGAGGAGGCCCAGGCCCTGGCCCAGGATCCTAGGAAGAACTATGATTATGTACCAGGGGGACCTTATCACATGACAACAGCTTAGAACAGTAGCCAAGGAAAGGATCTCATGGTATCTACCTCTGTAGTGAAGTAGGTAGTATGTCAGTCTCATAGGCTGGGAAGCCAGGGAGGGAACTGGAAATAGGTGGTTCCTTTCTTGACCCCAGCTCATTGCTCAGGTGTAAAAGCAGATGAGCTTTGACGGTGGGTCTGGCTATCTGTCTCCCTCCCTGGCTTCCCAACTATCTTCCGTACTGTGGGATGGAGCCTTCAAATTCACGGTGTTTACTGACCATGGCCAGTGACAGTGTTTTCCTCGTCATCCCTGGGGTTATGTAAGCAGATACAGACAAGACTCCAAAAGAGGAGATTATGAGAGTGCAGGCTGAGTGCAAGCATCCAGTCCTGCGATCCTTCCTGGGGGAGGGGGGCCTCGGGCACTCACCTCCACCTGCTCGTGTTTAGCATCCAGGAAGGGTCCAAACTGCAAATGAACACAGTGGGAAAACAAAAGCAACCAAAGAACAAGTCAGAATCTTTCATGTCTGCAAAGGCTTTTAGTGTCTGAAAGCAATTCCCTGCTGGGAGAGCCTAGGGGAGTAGCAGATGGGCCAAGGAGCAGCTGAGTCCTGGTCCCTCAGGGGACTTCCCAGGGCCCTATAACCCCTGTGGTTGCCCAAAGAGACACTGGACACTTTTCTGTTTTTTTACACCTAGCAGGAACAATAGACCACCGTGTTACCAGTAGTATCATGACCATAAAAGAGATTAATTTAGGATCAGGATACCAAGACAGAACAAGAATGCTATAAAATCAGGGAAGGAAGGCAATACTGCTGAGCCTCTGAACTTAGTGATGGCTATGGAGTATGTATATATATATATATATATATATACATCTCCAGAGGTGCAGGTGGAGAATTAGAGTTTGAGGCTAGCCTGGTCTACACAGTGAGTTCCAGGCCATTTAGTGCTAAAGTGAGACCCTGTCTCAAAAAACAAAACAAAACAAAAAATAAACGTTGTAAAAGGAAACAGAGAAATGTATCCTAAAAACTTAGACTAGCATTAAAACTCATATCATTTCTAAGGTCAATTTCATTCCACCCCTACAGCCCCTTTGCACACTACTATCCCAGGGACTTACCAGGATGCAGACATCTGGCCGGTCATGGTTGATGATGCTGATCAGATCAAGCAGGGGGTCGTATGTGATGCTGTCAGAGGTGGTATAAGGTCCACAGGCAACTAAAACCATAGTTGGCTCAAAATCTGAGACAGAAGGCATCACAAGGTCATGAGAAAAGGGAGAACTGATACTGGCTGGAGGGAGTGTAAAGGGCCACTGAAGGGAAATGCTACAGGATTTGTCACATCAAGTCCCATGAACACAAGTCTGGGGATTCAAGGCGAGGACCTCATCCCTCCCCCAAGAACACTAAACCAAATGAAACACTCAGTCAGGGAGGACCCTGAGTCATGGAGTACACCTGGGCAATCTGAGCAGAGTGACAGGAAGGAGAGAATTCACCAAAGGGACACGTGCTCACACTGTGAAGGAGTTAGGGACCTAGCGGTTCAGTGTGGGGAGCTGAGGCCCAGACACTGGATGACCCTGCTGGGTTCTCATGCTACCGGGACACTAAGGCTGCCAGGCTTGTGCTCTCACCCCAAGCTTGGGTTGCTGGCCCTTGTCCAGCCTGAGAATTATCTGTTTTGAGTTTTTAAAGTCAGTCTAAGCTAGTTCCTGTGGCTTATACAATAAACCTTCATCTCCCAAATTTTCTAATAGGCAGCATTACTTTTTTTTTCTTTAAACATTTATCTATCTATCTATCTATCTATCTATCTATCTATCTATCTATCTTGGTGTTTGCCTGGAACTGGGAACTGGAACTACAGACACTTGTGAGCTGCCATGTGGGTGCTGGGAATCGAACTCAGGTCCTCGGAAGAACAGTCAGTGCTCCTAACCACTGAGCCATCTCTCCAGCCCCTACTTTTCTATTGGTTCTGTAAGAAATTATTCCAGGGACTGAAGCGATGGCTCAGCAACTAAAGTGGTTGCTACTGTTCCAGGGACCCAAGTTTGGTTCCCAGCACCCACATCAGGCACCTCACAACTGCCTGCAACTGTTGCCTGGGGACCTGGCACCCTCCTCTGGCCTCTTCAGGTACCTGTACTCATATAAAACATACATTAAAAACAAACAAAAATAAATCTTAGAGCACTAAATGAAATTTTAAAAATTATTCCAAACTTGGTAGTTAAAGTTCTTACAGTTCTGGACACCGTAAGTCCAGCAGTCAGGGTGTCAGCAGGCCATGACACATCTGGAGGCTGCCTTTACTCCATCTTTATGGTCAGTGTCCTAAAGTTTTTGTTCCCGACTCTGGTCCTTCTGCCATCCATGCTCATAAGGACCCATGTGACTGAACTCAACACACCTGTATAATCCCATCCAAAAGACTCATTATGTAGACCAGGCTTGACTTGAACTCATACAGATCTGCCTATCCCCGCCTCCTAAGACTGAAGACTAACGATGCACACTACTACACCACCCAGACCATATAAAGTAACATATTCACAGCCCTATGGGATTATGGAAATGATATTCAGGCTACCACAGGAGACTGAATTCTGAGGCCAGGAAGAATCAACCTTCGTCTCCCACACAGAGTTTCTGAGACTGAGTACAATGTCATGAGCCAATTCCAGGTTGTCCCAAAGAATGGTTTCACATGCCTTCATTGTGTGTGGGGCACTGGCAGCATGCCAGTGTTGGCATTTATTGAAAATCTTTATTGGTGTTTGCTCTACTTGGCTTACAAAAATGCTTATAAATACTTTCCCTTTCTCTCTTTTTTCTTCTTTCAGAAAAAGATGAATTTGTTCTATGTGCATGTATGCTCATAAGACAAAAGATGGCACCAGACAGGACAGGGCACCAGATCCCAGTACATATGGCTGAGAACCACCTTGTGGTGCTGGGAATTGAACTCAGGTTTTCTAGAAGAGCAGCTAGTGCTCTTAACCTCTAAGCCATCTCTTTAGCCTCCACTCCTTTTTTGATCAAACTCAGAGCCTCACATATGTTATACAATTATTGCTTGTTTTTCAATTCCTTTTCCTCTTCCTCTTCCTCTTTTTTTTAAAGAATTATTTATACATTATACAGAAGAGGGCACCAGATGTCATCATAGATGGTTGTGAGCCACCATGTGGTTGTTGGAAATTGAACTCAGGACCTCTGGAAGAACAGTCAGTGTTCTTAACCTCTGAGCCATCTCTCCAGCACACCCTCTTCTTTTTTTTTTTTTTTTTTTTAAAGTTTTTCAAGATAGTGTTTCTCTGTGTAGCCTGGCTGTCCTGGAACTTGCTCTGTAGACCAGGCTGACCTCAAACTCAGAGATCCACTTGCCTCTGCCTCCCCAAGTGCTGAGATTAAAAGCATAGCCACCATGCCAGGCTGTTCTTTTTTAAAAAGACGAAAGTCTTACTATGTAGTTTTGGCTGGCTTGAACTCCCTATGTAGACCAGGTTAGACTTGACTGTAAAGATACACCTGCTTCTGCCTCTCAGGTGCTGGAATTAAAGGCATGCACCAGCACAGCACACCTGGCCAGAAACTATTTTTGAAAATTACACCCTTATTGTGGGGGGGAGTGACTATAAAATTGCACAAACTTGCAAAGAGAGCCCAGAATCTATGTCTTTCCCAGGAGCTAGCATTAACATTTTCTATAACACAGCACACTTCATACTATGTTAATTGCTGACTAACCCAGGTTTTTCCAACAGGACCCCTTTCTTTCCAAGAGTTATAATGTATATATCATTTTCCCTTGTCAAGTACCCTTCCCATGCCTGTTAAACACTAGTCAGGGTTACAGACTCAGGAGTCTGTGCTCAGGAGACTCACATCCACCAGGCTCTTGAAGAAAGGGACTGTCAGCCTGGGTGACTATAGTCTGGGACATTCTCTATCACCCCATTGTTAGTAAGCAAGCTTTTGAACGAGAACTTACCTGCATCCTCTTCGGTGGGCTGATAGAATGGAAGAGGCACACCCTGAAACAGAAAGGAACCACAGCTGAGGTCCTGTTCCCACATGCTTTGGTAACGCTGGCTTGGATTGTTTGAAGATGTGCATCGAGAGGACCGTGAGAAGAGAAGTGTCTCTGCTTTGCTCTTGGGACTTATGGGAAGAGCCCAGATTCTGGCATTTTTCTGAATGACCAGGCATTGGGAACACACAAAACACTTGACCATCCCAAGCGAAGTGGGTGCCTACACCATTGGCATGCTAGGCAAGGATGGAAGAGAAGGCAGTCCACCTGCTTTTCCTGGCATCCTGTGGAAATCTCTAGAAGACCACAGTGAAGAGCAGAGATAAGTAAACTACAGCTTGAAGCCAAATTTGACTGCAGCCATTTTTGTAAATAAAGTTTTTTTTTTTAAAAATTATTTATTTATTATGTATACTGTATACAGAAGAGGGCACAAGATGTCATCATAGATGGTTGTGAGCCACCATGTGGATGCTGGGAATTGGACTCAGGTCCTCTGGAAGAACAGTCAGCGCTCTTAACCTCTGAGCCATCTCTCCAGCCCCCTGTAAATGAAGTTTTAATGGGACTTCCCAAAAGTCATCTGTTTATGAGTGGCCTATGGGCTGCATTGGCACTATAATGATATAGACACATGTTTGGCCTTCCAGCCTAAAACACGTCCTGCTTATCTCTCTGGAGGAAATAGTCTGCTCATTTATGGAGGTGGGCTCCAACCCTAGAAACCCACCCTGTACCTCATAGAGTTTGGTGGCAGTGAGTCTCCTACCAGTGCTGTTGAAACCTTCCATAACTACAACCTGAAAGACAAGGAATGCAAGGCTGCTAAGTAGAGATAAACCAGAGGTCTGAGGCAAACTATTTTTGGTAATTATAAATTTAGGGCATTTCCAGAAAACAAATGACAATTATGCTCTACACAAAGGGACTAATCCTCACAACAATCCTATGAGTTAACTGTAGGGCGCGGTTTCCCTTTGCACAACTTGCCGGAACATTCTATTACCGCTTATGCTAATTAGGCATTGAGTAGTGACCAATCCGATGTGCTTATGCTAATTAGGCATCGAGAAAGGACCTATCCAATGCGATCCTCAAATATGTTAATGAGCCATTATTTTGGGCCAATCACCAGCCATATGCTAATGAGTATTACTTTGAACCAATCAACAGCCATATGTTAATGAGGCATTGTGATGGGCACCAATCACGTGCCAGGCTTCCCTATATAAGCAGGCTGAATCTCAGGCTCGGGGTCTTCTTTCCACCATTTCACAACTGAGCTGTACTCCAATAAAGTGTGATCCAAGAAGAATCGTGCCTGTGGTGACTCGTCGTTCTGCAGGCCAGAAGCGGCTAGCCACAGTTAACAACTTTTATTTCACTTTGTGAAGACACCCTGGCTTCAAAGGTCAAGTACCCTACCTACAGCCACACATGAGGTGGAGCTGGGGTCTAAACCTGGGCAGTTGGACCCAGAGTTAAGGTTGTGGAGAACAGCTCCTAAAACAGTGGACCAACACACTCCAATCTCATGGCAACCTTTTTGGAACCAAGAAACAGCAGCCCAATGCATGCTCCCGCATCTGCATCCTAGAGGGCTCCAGTCTCACCTGTCCAGGAAAAAGAGAATATTCCTTGAGGTCAGATAAATCCACTGGAATGTGAGCACCTGAGGAGTGTTCCCGGTCTCCCTCCAGAATCACCGACTTGCTGTTCAGCTTCCCGTTGCTGTCACAGCCAATCTGGCCCAGAAGGACAACAGGCTCCTGCCATGAAAGAATGCAATGTAAGAATGATGGGACCGTGGGAGGGACCACAGCATCAGTACTGAGGGTGTCTAGTCCACCTCCTGCTACCAGGTGTGCTTGTCGAAGCTGTCTGAATGTGAGCTTTCCCAACCAGGAACACGCTTCCCCCAGCCCCACACATTCCCTTAGCCTGCCACACACTGTTCTCAGATGACACATATTAACTCATTCAACTCTCATGACCACTGTAAGATAGATATGGCTACATCCAGCACCAAGCAGCAGAGCCATATGATAATTTCATTAAGGTCAAACCATAGTGAAGCCTGGACCCAAACGTCAGAAGCCAAATCCTCAGCCATGCTGTAGTACCTCCTGGTATCTGCATGCTTCTGCTTCCCCACAGGGTTTTGCTACATGACACAGTCTAGCCTTGAATTCTCAACTCTCCTGTTTGGAGCTCCCAAGTACCCAGATACCACGTGGGACATCACATTAGCACTTCCACAGGAAGTTCTTCATAGACGGAACTGAAATCTCTCCTAGTGACTTCCTGTGTAGGGCTTCCACTCTTGGAAGCAAACTGAGTACATCTAACCTTTCCCACATGGGTGGTCCTGCCCCTGCACCTCTCAATTTCTCCAAAACTTCCTGCAGGAACAAGGTTTTTTTTTTTTTGTTCTTTCTTTTTTCCTTTTTGAGACAAGGTTTCTCAGTACATCCCTGGCTGTCTAGGAACTAGCTCTATAGAGCAGGCTGGCCTAGCTCTCACAGAGATCCACCTGCCTCTGCCTTCCAAGCACTGGGATTAAAGGCCTGCACTGCCACTATCTGGCTAAGGACAAAGTTTTATGTATGGCCACTTTTCCCTGGAAGCAAGCAGAAAACAAAGGTACGTTTAATCAAAGATATAGGTCACATCTTCTCTTAGATATGCAATGCTCCAGAGAAAGTACCCGCACCAGAATTAAAGCCTGATGTTACTCTAGATGCCAAAGGCAGCCACTGATCTGCATCAGTGCTCAAACCAGGGGAATCGTCTAGGCAACGAGAGAATTCCCAGGCTGTGGCTCTCACTTTGCAAACTCGGACATTTCCACCTGCAGGGGCTCACTAGGGGCAGTCTCCTCCATCACTGAGAAATCACGGTCTCAACCTTTGCTGTGTGAAGGATCAGTCCACAGGGGAGTGACACAGATAGGAAGCACTTGTCTTTTTTTTAGAGCGACCCATTTTATCAGAGCTAACCTAGTCTGATGCTGAACTGCAGCACTGGTGAGGAAAAAGGCCTTCTTCACTGCCTTCAGAGACTAGAGACAACTTAAGCTGGGCGCAGTGGCGTACACCTTTGATTAGGTTTCTCCGCTCAGAGCCACATAGCAGTACTTAGTGAAAAGTCTTCAAAGGGCTCTTACTTGTGCTGGTTCTAGAAGAGGAGTGAAGGCCTCAATCTTGTAATGCTCCTTCAGTTCACTGCCAAGCTCTTCTATTTTACAGGTCAGAACTGCAACCCAAAAGGGACAGGTGCTGTCAGTAAGACAATCCATCCCCTCAGCAGAAAACACAGCACACTGTGCAGCACCACAGCCATTCTATAGGCCTGAGGAACATGGACCCCGTTCAGTCTGAACCTCAGGCTTTAGTCCATCTTCTGATATATTACACTGGGCACCAGGAACTCACAAGGCACGGTCTCGGGGCATCATCAAGAAACCCCCTCTTGGTAGGCGACAGGGAACTCAAGAACAACCTGGCAGTTTCCAAGGAAGCAGCTGAGTGTTCAGAACGAGAGCTAAACTCCCTCACAGCCCATGCTCCATTACTAAGGTGGCTGTGCACTTTTCCTCAGTGACGTGATATGCCTTGGGAAATGACAGCATCACCCAGTGCCCTTCCCTTTCATTGAAAGAGCATCTATAAGGACATCGACCAACTTCTAGGTTCAAAGGCCACCAGGTAACTATTCTACCAGCTGAGTCAGGCTTTGTTAAACATTTTTCTCCGTCCTTCCATGGGGCTTTCCAAGAAGAAACTAGTTACCTTCACGAATATCTGAGAGCTGCTGAAACATGGATTTGTAGCTGCTCGTGAGTGGCTCTGGGTACCCTATGACCTTCAGACTGACACCTCCAGAGTCTCCTCTCCCGGACCAAGACACGCCCTGTGCTGAGCCAAAGCTGGTGACCACTTCTCCCCGGTTGGTTCTGGAGCTGTACTTCTGGGAAGGGGCGGCACTGATGGGAAGTAGAACAGATCGGTATTACTGTCTGTGGCTACCTGAGAAAGGAACATGATGAGGCAAGGCTGGGAGGCCTGGAGAAAAAGCCAACTGTCTCATAGATCTAATCAACATGGAGTGGATGGAGTACTCTGACCTTTCAGGAATTTCGGGAATGAGGTGCAGAAGAATACCAGAATACAAAAGTTTAGAAGTTTAAAGACAGGGCGGGAGAGATGGCTCAGCAGTTAAGAGTACTGACTGTTCTTCCAGAGGTAATGAGTTTGATTCCCAGCATTCACATGGCAACTAACAACTGTCTGTAATTCCAAGATCTGACACCCTTACACAGTTATACATGCAGGCAAAACACTAATTCACATAAAATAAGAATAAATATAAAAGAAGAATTAAAGGAGCTGGAGAGATGGCTCAGCGGTTAAGAGCACCGTCTGCTCTTCCAGAGGACCAGGGTTCGATTCCCAGCACCCACATGGCAGCTAACAACTGTCTGTAGTTCCAGTTCCAGGCAAACACCAAGGCAAATAAATAAATAAAAATAAATAAATAATAAATAAAGTTAAAAAAAAAAAGAATTAAAGACAAAAACATAAAAGGCTTGTTATTTTTCTCCATCAAAACTAAATGAAGTAAAACAAAATGCACTGAACTGACTGAATGGCAAGTTTCAACTATTTTCCATTCTTCTTGTGAGTTGTTCATGGTTACCAGTCATTTGATCCTGAAACAGTGACGGGGTCAGAGATTGCTGAGCAAATACAAAAACTGACAACTCAGTTGAAACCAGGTATGGTGTGGCACATCTGCAATCCTAACACTCAGAAAGCAAAAGAATCATCAGAACCTCAAGGTCATCCTCAGCCAAGTTTGAAGACAGCCTAGGGGACTTAAGTTTCTATCTCAAAAAACCAAAACAAATAAAAACTCATAGTACAGTTAGTTCAAAGATCAAATAATAATACTAAAAAAAGTTTGGCAAAATGACTGAACCCTTCCCTTGCCTCTGAGGAGGTGGAGACACAATGAATGAACAGTTAAAAGAGCCCACACCCCTTACCCCACCCCAGGGTTGTACCAACCAATTCTGAATCCACTCTAACTGGTAAATCACAGTGGTAGATTCAAGAATGTTGCTGATCTGCTGCATATAGAAAGGTCTAGAAATACGCATTGCTCAGAACAACTCTGTAGGAGCTCATTTGACAAGGGACGTGGTCAGAATTGTTGCCAACATCTCTTCTTTCCAGACAAGCTACAAAAATGAGCTCAACTAATTATCTTTATCTCCAGGGCTGCCTCTACCTAAATAATTTACAGGCTACCTTTATAAATTACAAAACAAGTTTCTGATGTCAGCTTTCATAATGAACATTTAAAAAATGATCAGGCAGGGGAAGCACCAGCTTCTCTGGGCTCCACCCCTGAAGGGGCATGCGTCTACACAGCCCTTGAGTGCCATCAGATGCTCACAGGGGACAGCTATAAACATGCTCACAGAAACAGATTTTAAAGAGTTTCCTGCTTAGAGAGACTAACTCCCACAAAGGCTCTGGAATAACTACTTGGACCCTCATAGGTTTCAGAGATGCCCTTTAAGTCCAGATAGTTGGCTTTAGAAAAGCAGTTTTGAGATCTCTCTGCATCAGGTGGACCACAGTGAAACCAAATTGTCCTGCAGAATCCAACAACCACCCACGGTCAATGGCCACAGAGCCTCCATCTACTGCCTCTCTGCTTTTTAGACCTGTATTCTATGTGTATTGAGTATTTTGTCTGTGTGGATGTATGCCTGGTATTTGCAGAGACAGACAGCTTGTAGATCCCATGGAACCAGAGTTATATATGATTATGGAGACACAACGTGGAGGCTGAGAACAAACCTGTCTCTGCAAGAAGTCAGTGCTCTTAACTGCTAGGCCTTCTCCCTAGCCCTGTAACTTGACAACGGGAGAAACCTACACTTTGGCTGCTTTAGAAGGACCCAGAGGTCAGAAGTTCCTTAAATGGTTGAAATGCTGTTCCTGAGTCCCTTCCTGATGCGACAGCCCTATAAACACACCTCCTCAGCTAAGCACTCATCTGTGGGTTTCTCTACTGGAGACGCACAAGACCTCTGCACATTTGTGTATAGTGGTGGCCATCAGAGGGAAATTCCAAGTAAGCTTCAGAAGGAGAAGGTGCAGCGACCAAAGAAATCAGCTGTCACATGAGCACAGGACAAACAGGTTGTGCAACGCTGTAAACAAAGGTGCATATTTTTCCTTTAAAAATGCTTCTGATTTCAAAAAGAAACCCGAGTGAACACAAACGAGCAGGAACAGGTGAGAGCCTATTTGCATTGACTGAGCAGGCGCGCCAGGTGCCTGGGCTTCTGAATGGCCAGGCTGTTTTCAATAGGAGATATCAGTTCCCGATCTAGGAAATGAGCCCTAGAGAAGTGGGTGGAAAGCAAGCTTCCTTAATTACTGAACAAAACAGTGATTTTCCACAAGGCGGAGAGCCACAGGCTGTCCAGCCAGCGCCCAGTAGATGACCCACTCCTCTGGCGGTTAATAAGTTACTCAAGCTCGTCCTGTCAGCAGAGAAAGAGGAGCGGCTTTCTTGGCACTTGGACGATTATGATACATACCTCGGGGAGAAGCTTGATGGTGAGAGAAGTTGGTATGGGCTACGAGCAGAGACGGTCCTTTTTGTTAGGGGGGTCTCTGGGGTGCTGCTAGATCGTTTATGAGGGCCCTAGACACAGGATGAAAAACGAAATCTCTGTCACTCTGGCTGCAAGGCACCAATTAAGTGCAGAGCTGCTGCAGTTCCTTAGAAAGGACACAGTAAAGGACACAGGCAGCCAGCGATCCTCAGGAGCCATCTCCAGCAGTGATCACATAAACCTTCAACAGTAACCCAACACCCACCAAGACACTATCTGTACTCTGAAAGCCGCATGAGAAGAATGCAAGTATTTCCTAAAGCAGATGACCAGCCCAGGCACCTGACCTGTCAACCTGCATGCACAGCCCCAACCCCATCCTTTTCTGCTTTTAGAAAAGACCCGAGTTTGGCAATGCATAACTTTGACCTGCGTGTACACATTCTCCAGAAAAGGGATGGGACCATGTTACACTTCTTTTGGCCAAGTCTACTACACATTTTCCAAATTAAAGCCTGGAATAACTCCAGGAAGATAAGGTAGTTGAGCTCATACTTGGAGAGAGTAGTCAGCAAACACCTCACTAATGGTCACATCTGGGATTTTGCTTTCCTTTTTTAGTTTTTCATTTCTTCTCTCTCTCTGTGCTCATCAATAAGAAGTCAGAGATAAGTTCAGAATAAAGGATGAAACCCAGTCACAGGCCCTAACATCCCCAAAGCCTCAGATAATGGGGTGTGGTAGCATGAAAGGCAAATATCTTGCTCAACTCAAGGGCTCCAGCTCAGATGCAGAAACTTTTCTGACTCAAGGGCTCCCCCTGCTGGTTATTTAAGGAATTTAAGCTGTCAAGCTATCACTTGGTAGTCTGTGGGACCCAAGGTGAGAACAGACTCAGAACCAACCAGTGCTAAGACAGGCATAATGCTCATCATGAAATCCTAGCTTTTGGCAAGCTGCAGTGTAAAGGTCACCCAATATCCAGGTCAGCCTGGGCTACAGAGTGGCCCTGACTCAAAAACTTACATGCTGATTTTTAAACACTGGCACAATCTTTTTCCTTGTCCTGTTACCTGACTGAATTTGTGAATAATTTCTATGCTTCCTCCTCTACTGCTACATTATAGGTTATTTTAATTTCTAGTGATTACAAATAATGTTATGATGTACCACATCATGCACATAGCTTTTTCCATAACTTGGAGCATTTCCTCAGATATTTTTAGGGGGTTGCTGGAAATGGATTCCAGGGCCTGGGACATGATAAAAATGTACCCCTGGGCTACACTCCTACTTCTCAGGAGATGAGTAAGACAAAGGATAAACATGACTGGGGTTTTGATCTATTTTCTCAATATATTCCTCTAATATACTCATTATGCAGCTCTCTCAGGCCAGGCTCAGGGAAACAACAGGGAATGAAGCCGGTGTTTACAATCTGAGAGCTTCTGTAACCGAGTGAAATGACAAAACAAAATTAAGGTCCACAGTGAAAGATAAAGAAAATAAATATGGCGAGGAAGAAGGAGGAAGCTGCTGCTTTGGGCAGATTAGTTCCCAGACAAAGGCCTCAGGTGAGCGTGTTTGGTGCATCTGAAGAAAGCAAGAGCATCAGTGTGGCGGGGGTGGAAGGCGGGCACCAGGTGGAGTCATTCAGACATATCCTTACACATAATGTTCAGACTTGAACCTTGGTAAGGAAATGGAAAATCACAGGGAGTTGTGAACTCACATGTCTGGTGAGACCATGCTATCCTAGAACTCACAGAGACCTACCTGCCTCTGCTTCCCAGTGCTGGGTTTAAAGGTGTGCACCACCAAGCTAAGCTTTGTGATGTTTTTAAAAATGTTACTGGTGGGGGCTGGAGAGATGGCTCAGAGGTTAAGAGCACTGACTGTTCTTCCAGAGGACCTGAGTTCAATTCCCAGCAAAACCACTTGGTGGCTCACAACCATCTATGATGAGGTCTGGTGCCCTCTTCTGTAAAACTGTATGCATAATAAATAAATAAAATCTAAAAAAAAAAAAAAAAGTTACTGGTGGTGCAAGCCTTTAATCTCAGCACTCGGGAGGCAGGGGCAGGCCAATCTCTGTGAGTTCGAGGCCAGACTGGTATACAGAGCAAGTTCCAGGACAAGCTCCAAAGCTACAGAGAAAACCTGTCTTGAAAAACCAAAAAAGTTACTTGTGGACTGAAGTTTCCAGATCCTGCATATTCACCTTAGAAGGTGTGGTGTAAGAGTTCAAAAGGCTCTCCTCTTCTTCCTCCACCTCAATCCTGAAAACACTGGTCAAGGAGAACAATTACATGAGATTAATTAAGAAACTGGATCTTAGGTATTTTTAAAAACGTTTTTAAATTATAAACACAACTGTTGAGAAATTATAAAATATATTTTGTGTGTGTATGTATGCGTGTGCAGCTTAGTGCAAAGACCTTCCACATAAAAGGATACAATTCTTGTATAGAAACAATATCTCTAGTTCCTGCATGCCCGCTGTCTTTGGAGGCACTGTGCCAGGCTTTGGATAATTTTTTGTTTAGAACCTAAAAAATGGAATAGAAGTGGATGGTGAATATATTATTCCATAGTCTGATAATAGAGAGGGCAATTCCCATTTGAAGTAATAACAGACATTCAAAATGTAAGTAAAGAAGAGTCAGGGATATAATATAGTTCAGGTGGTAGAGCACTTGCTAAGCAGCAAGAGGCCATGGGTTCAATCCCAGTCTACTGCCCCACCCCCAGAGTCAAAGAGCAAAAACTACTCCAAACAGTGTTATATGTTAATGCACACCTTTAATCCCAACACTGGAAGGCAGAAGCAGGTGGATCTGTGAGTTCAAAGCCAGCCTGGTCTCTAAAAACAAACAAAACATGACAGGTCCAGGAGATCTGACACCTCTTTCTCTGCAGGCACCTGACTCACGCACACACACCTACACACATACATATATCAGACTAATAATAAAAATATAAGTATAAAAAGCATCTTCAGTAACTGCCTGCTGACAACATATAATTCTTTTTTTTTAAAAAAAAAAAAAACTTTATTTTATTTATTTATTTATTTATTTGTCCTGGTGTTTGCCTGGAACTGGAACTACAGACAGTTGTTAGCTGCCATGTGGGTGCTGGGAATCGAACCCGGGTCCTCTGGGAGAGCAGACGGTGCTCTTAACCACTGAGCTATCTCTCCAGCCCCAACAACATATAATTCTAATAATAATTCTCTTTCACACTTGCCATCTACCAGGCAGTTTTAGGAGCTTCATACACAACCTCACTTCATTTTTACCAGTCATTAAACACACAGATTATCAGAACCTAACAAAAGAGAAAAAAGAAACAAGACTCAAAAATGGTAAGTAGGGGCCAGTGACAGGCTCAACAGACAGAGGCCCTGTCTGCTAACCCTAATGGCCTCAATTTGAACCCCAGAGGCCACTTAGTAGGAAGAGAGAATCAACTTTTCATTTTCTTTCCAAAACAGAGTCTCACTATGTAGCTCTGGCTGTCTGGAACTTGCTACGTAGACCAATCTGGCGGCAAACTCAAGAGATCCATCTGCCTCCATCTGGCAACAACCAACTTTTCATAGTTGCCCTCTAAGCTATGTAGTAGAGGTGTGAGCGCATGAGTGCACGTGCACACACTCACCCACCCACCCACCATAAAGGTACAGAAACTGAAAGACACTATGATGGAAGAAAGGAAGAAGGGAGTGGAATCCAGAGCCTGCATCCCTTCACACACCGCTCACCTCCTTACAGCAGAATGGCATCCGCTAACTCACATCTGTTCTTACCTCATGTTCAAAGGAGCTCAGGATCTCTGCAGTGAGGCACATTTTCCCTGTGCTGGTGCAGAAGGCAATAAGCTCGCTTACCATTCCCTCCTCAGTCTGTCTATACAGAACACAGAGATCTGCCACTAGAGGGAGAGAAATTGGACATGGAAGAACCTGGTTCATTTCTTTTCTTTTTAAAAATTTTACTTATTTATTATGTATAAAGGGTTCTGCCTGCATGCCAAAGAGGGTACCGGATCTGGTTGTGAGCCTCCACGTGGTTGCTGGGAATTGAACTCAGGACCCCTGGAAGAACACTCTCAACCACTGACCTATCCCTCCAGCCCCCTAATTCACTTTTTGCTTTCATATTGGGGTGTAGTAGTTCCCTGCTATCCAGTCACTGCTTATTCACAGGCCCTGGGAACACAACAGTGAACAAACCCAAGAAAAATTTTGTTCTTGCTCACAGGAAGCTTCTCCTGGAGTGAAGACAGAACAAGAAAGAATATATATAATACCTTACATGTTCAAAGGTGCAATGTAGAGAAATGAAGTTGGGAGGGAAAGAGATCTTGGAGCTAAGGAGGAGTCTCTATCTAAATACAAGGGGCTGGGGAGAGCCCTCGGCAGGTAAAGAAAGTGCTTGCCACACAAGCATAGAGACAGGGTGGTGGGCATGGTGGCACAGCTGTAAATCCCAGTGTCTGGAAGGCAGACAGGGAAGCTTGGAGCCAGCTAACCAGCCAGATTGAGACCAAGGACTACATGAGTTACTCCAGGAGTAAATGTAGCTAGCAGGAAGTGGTTCTGGTCTGTATCCTGGCCAGTCTCATGAAGATGAAAATGAATCTCCAAAGGCTGAGAAGTGGTGGTGGGGAAATGCAAACGAGGCCCTGGAGTGGGACAGTGAAGCCACAAGCCTGTGCTCCCATGGCCTACAGCAGCAGGAAATCTAGTCCCAGGGGCTGGCTCCCTCTTCTGGCTTTTGCAGGCTCTGCGTGCATATGATGTAGCTGTATACAACCAGATGAACACTTATTCCCGTACAAATAAATAATCCCAGAGGCAGGTGGATCTCTGCTAGTTTGAGGGTAGCCTGGACTACGAAAAGAAGTCCTATTGGACTGGAGAGATGGCTCAGAGGCTGGGAGCACTGACTGTTCTTCCAGAGGTCCTGAGTTCAATTCCTAGCAACCACATGGTGGCTTATAACCATCTATAATGAGTTCTGGTGCCCTCTTCTGTATACTGTATACATAATAAATAATTTTTTTATAAATGGGGGGCCCTATCTCCATTAAAGAAATGCATTACAAATTATGTTATTTTTATTTTGCCTTTTTTTTCTAAAAAAAAAAAAAAACTTTTAAAAGCAAAGCAGACAGGATCTCACTGTTTAGTCCTATCTAGTCTTGAATTCTCTGGGATCCTCCTGGCCTCAGTCTCCCAAGTGATGGGATAATAGGCAAGCCTACTTGGTTTTATTTCCTAAAATGAGAAGTTCAAGGTGTTGATGAGTGGTTAAGGCAAGTGTACACACAGTGCTATTCTGAAACTGACTCACACATTTTCCAGGAGAGATGTGTGATTTACGTCTTCACCATTGGACTCTACGGACCAATATGATGAGGTACTGGATTTGAGAGCAAGAGTTGGGGTTGGCACACAGCTCAAACAATAATTCTCTTCGCCTGTGTGCCTCTATCTACAAAGAGATGGAGCTGTGAAGCTCCCTGAAGCTTCCAAAGCTAAAATAAAGAATTAGGGATCCACCTCGAGGACTTTCTATTTGCACAGACTACTAAAACTATAATGAGCCAGGCACGGTGGTGCACATCTTTAATTCCCCCAGGACTTGGGAAGTAGAAGTAGGTGATCTCTGTGTGTTCGAGGCCAGCCCAGTGGTCTACACGGTGAGTTCTAGGACAGCCAGGGCACAAAACAACTCTGATGAGGAAAAGTCACAGAGCAACAGGTGTGAACTGCAAACGGTTCCAATGTGTCCTTTTGGCAATGTCAACTGCAGCTTATTAATCGGGACCCAAGTGGTACCCTACAAACACATGTAACTTGGAAAGGATCCCTGTGGTTCGGGACTCACGTTTCCCCATCAGCTCTTCCTCGCAGTCCAGGCCGAAGATCTGTAGCTCCTCCGCCAGCTGCTGAGTGGACACGGCCATGGTGACCCGGGAGGGGTCCTGTCGCCGGGCCTGAGCTCAAGTCTACACAGCAGAGGCTTATCCTTTCGCTTTGGGGGGAGGTGATAGGGCCACGCCGCGAGAGACCAACTGGCCTAAGCACCTCAGCCACCAGGTCACAAAGAAAGAAAACTCGAAAAGTCTCGTTTCAGAGAGAAAACTTGCTTCCGAATCCTGCTTAGCTTTCCAGTGAGAAGCACAGCCAGAAAAAACCCGCCAAAGGCTTGGCCCAGCGCGCTTGCGCGAGAACCCGGTCAGCTAGCCCCGCCCTCCCCGCGCACGCGCGGGTTCGTCCCATCGCGGCTGCGCAGAACGCGCCCGCTTTGCTCCAGTGGACGCGGAATTTGAGATTTCCGGTCTTGCCCTGCCGTCCTGTTTCAGAGGTTCTCTGCTTCTCTAAGCTCCGCGGTGCCTGTTTGTCCTTTTTTCCTGGGCAGGAGGCGCTGTTCGTCCGTATCTTGTAGTGGCTGAAACTTGCTATGCCGTGCACTCCTTCCCACTCCACCTCAGCATCTCCATCCTGCTGTGCCTTGGTCCATCCTGATCTAACAGGGTTTCGTAGGGAATGAGATTGTTATCATTGTTTTGGTCCTCATCTATAGGGATAGGTCTGTTTTCTGAGCCTGTGGCATTTGGTGGATCCGGAGTGAAAAGCCTAAGTTCCGAAGTGGGCACCCGCAGGGCAGATCACTTGAAAAGGGGGCGCTTAGGTAGTGGTTTACAACCTTTCTAATGCTGCGACCCTCTAATACAGTTCCTCATGTGTGGTGACCCCTAGCCATGAAATTCTTTCGTTGGTACTTTATAACTGTAATTTTGCTACTGTTATGATTCGTAATGTAAACATCTGATATGTAGGATATTTGAAACAGGTCGAATCCAAAGGGGTCGTGACCCATGTGTTAAGAACCGCTGTTCTAAGCGATAAAACGAGTGCATTCTCTCATTTTTTAAAGATTTTATTTTTATGTGCATTGTTATTTTGCCTACATGTATGCCACATCTTGTAGTTACAGACAGTTGTGAGCTGCCATGTGGGTGCTGGGAATTGAACCTGGATCCTCTGGAAGAACAGTCAGTGCTCTTAACCTCTAAGCCATCTCTCCAGCCCGCATTCTCTCCTTAATACATTAAGTAATTTTTATGTATACAATGTTTGTCCTGCATGTATTCCTGCAGGCCAGAAGAGGGCACCAGATCTCATTAGAGATGGTTGTGAGCCACCATGTGGTTGCTGGGAATTGAATTGAGGATCTCTGGAAGGGCAGTCAGTGCTCTTACCCTTCTGAACCATCTCTCCAGTCCCACATTCCATAATTTTTTGAACGAAAATCTCCACTGGTTTGGCTCAGTTAGGTGACCTATGACCATGCACTAAGAATGGAATGGGGTATTGACAACCTTTTAAAGAAAACTATGAGCTCAGCAGTGGTGGTGCAGGCCTTTAAATCCCAGCACTCAAGAGGCAGAGGAAGGATCTCTGAGTTTAGGACAGCCTGGTCTACAGAGTCAGTCCAGGACAGCCAGGACTACACAGAGAAACTCTCTCGAAAAAAACAAAAGAGGGGGAGGGGAGAAAGAAAGAAAGCAGTTTGAAGCTGGGCCTGGTAGCACACACCTGTAGGTCCAGTGCTTGAAGACTGAGATAGGAGATCTCTGCAAGTTCCTGCCAAGGCTATACAGTGAGACTCTGTCTCAAAAAACCAACCAAACAAAAACCACCTAACAGGAGCTGCAGAGATGATTTAGCAGTTATGTTTATTGCTCTTGCAAAGGACCTGGGTTTGGTTCCAGCCCTTCCCAACCACCTATAACTCCAGTTCCAGGGAATCTGGCATCCGCTGGCCTCCAGGGGCTCCTACACGCACATGGTGCACATACTTACACATAGGTACTTAGAAATACTCATAAAGAACATACCTTTAGCCCTAGCCCTCAGGAGGCAAAGGCAGATGGATCTATTGAGTTTGAGGCCAGCCTGGTCTATGGAGTGAGTTCCAGGACAGCCAGGGCTACAAAGAGAAATTCTGTCTCAAAACAAAAGCAAACAAACTCTTCAAAAAATGTCTCATTGAACCTGGATCCTCTGGAAGAACAGTCAGTGCTCTTAACCTCTAAGCCATCTCTCCAACCTGCATTCTCTCCTTAATACATTAAGTAATTTTTATGTATACAATGTTTGTCCTGCATGTATTCCTGCATGGTTCATATTTGTCCTGCATGGTTCATATTTGCAATCTCAACATTTGAGAGTCTGAGGCAGGAGGATTGTCATGAGTTTGCAGCCAACCTGGACCACACTCTAAGACTACTGAACAGAAAACAAAACAAAACAAAGCCTTACTGATTTTTCACACACGGCAGCAGGGTCTCACTCCTGAGTTTAGTCTCAGGGCTGCTGCACACCTGATTCCTGAGGCTTAAGACTTTCCTGATAATGGAAGGTCATGAACCTTGAACCACTTAACAGTTGTTTATAGAGGTTTTGCTCAGCAAGCCTTGGGTTTGGCCCTGCATCTGATGAATGGGGCTGTTAGCACATTTGTAATCCCACGAAGTCAGGAGGAACAGAAGTTATCCTTAGCTACATAAGGAATTCAGGCCAGCCTGGACTTTGGGAGACCCTGTCTCGAAAATGAATGGAGCAAGGGTCATGTTTCTTTTGTCTTTTATTATTGTATGCCTATGAGTGTTTTGCTGTCATGTATTTATGTGTACTGCATTTATGCCTGATGTTGAGAAGGCCAGAAGAGGGCATCTGTTCTGCTGGAAGTGGAGTTACAGATAACTGTGAGCCACTATGTAGATTCTGGGATTGAATCTGGGTCCTTGCAAAGCAGCAAGTGTCTGAAAATGTTGAGCCATCGCTAAAGCCCCAATAAGTGTTTTGTTTTGTTTCATGACAGCATTTCTTTCTGTAGCCCTGGCTGTCCTAGAACTCGCTCCTGTAGACCAGGCTGGTCTTGAACTCACAGAGATCCACCTGCCTCTACCTCCTGAGGGCTGGGATTAAAGTTGAGCACTACCATGTCTGGTGAAAGTACTGTGATGTTTTTTGTTTGGTTTGGTTTTTGAGACGGGGTTCCTTTGTGTAGCCCTGGCTGTTCTGGAACTAGGTCTGTAGACCAGGCTGGGCTGGAACTCACACAATGTGCCAGCCTCTGCCTCCTGAGTGCTAGGATTAAAGGCCTATGCCACCACTGCCTGGCAAAGGTAGTGTTTCTTAAGGCAACACTAAAGGCCAAAAGCAAAACAAACCAAGGAAGGAAAGAAGGTGGGGGAGGAAAGAAAGCCATAATTGAATGGTTCCTCTGAAGCCCTGAGATGAGAGGTAGGCAGGGGTCAGAACTCACAGGGTGTGTTGCTGCAGTTGAGGTCACCAGGCAGCACTGAGCTAGGTGCCTCTCCCAGTCATCTGTACTCCCTAGGGGGCATCTCCTGCTGAGCTATTGCCCAGCCCTACATGCTCACTCCCTGTTGAGGCCATTGTGACTGATGTGTGACCAGGCCTCTCCAACCCCTTCTGGGAGGCACCACCCTAAAGCATCTGTCACGTGGCTGTGAGCCCTTCTGGAATGTTCTGGCTCCTGAAGCCCCTCTTCTCTTGTCTCATCTCTGCGGCATTTTCCTAACGTCATCTCCCTGGCCTCCAGGTCCTCTTATTCCTCACCTTCATCCTCACTGGATTTGCATACCACTCACATTTGAACTGCTATTTTCCCACCAGAACACCCCATTTGGTCCTGAGACCTGGCTGCCACCAGACTCTCAGCAGATACATATCGACTGAGGAAGTTAAGGGTCAGGGAAACTGGCTTAGGGTCCTCTAGTCACTGGAGAGTTTCCCCAGGCTGGGCACAGATTTGCACACCCTGCGCTTGTATCGGGTTTGAATCCTTTCTGACCCCCGACAGGTCATCTGACCAGCGCACTGCAGTGTGAGTCTGAAACTGAGGGTAAGAGCTGTGGGCAGAACTCAGGGCGCTCACAAAAGTGAACCGAACCAATGTGTCAAAGATAAAGCTGCATGAACCCTGTACCACCCTCTCCATCAAAACAAAATAAAACCTGAATTCTACTTTGAGTGTAACTAAAGAGCCATAACAGGAGCAAATCAAACAACTCAGATGTACTGAGCCAGGTGTGGCCCTTCACATCTGTAAGGACATAACCTAAAAACTGTTTGTGCAAATCAAAAGCCATTTTATGCCGGGTGGTAGTAACTTACACCTTTAATTCCAGCATTTAGGAAGCAGAGGCAGGAGGATCTCTGAGTTTGAGGCCTGGTCTACAGAGCAAGTTTCAGGAAGCCAGGGCTATATAGAGAAATCCTGCCTCAAAAAACTAAAAACAAAAACAAGCCATTTTATGTAAAACTTGAAATAATACGATGCATGAGCTTGCCATCCGGGGGCTCTGATAAGAGCTGGGCCTCAGACACAAGCCCTGGACAGGCTCAGATATGGCCCTAACCCTGGACATGCTCAGATATGGCCCTAACCCTGGACATGCTCAGATATGAGCCTAACCCTGCTTGATTAGCTTAACCTTGATAGACTAAAAAAGGTAGCCCCAAGGTGGTGTTGATATGCTAGTGAGCTAGCCCCAAACCATGAGCCCTGATATCGCAAAGGTACTCAACCAATGAAAAGATACAAAAATTTGAAGGTTGGGAATGTCTCTGGACTCGCCCTTTCAACTGCTGAAACATGGCTTCTCTAACTTCTGTGTTGATTGATACTCATTGGCAAGAGAACTTGAAACTCTGGGCGGCCCTGGCCCTGGCCCACTGCCGCTTGGCCTACTCTGTCAGAGATCTCCTGGACTTCCATCAATGCCATCCCCTTCCTTAGGCTGCCGTAGCTGAAGAACTTCATAGTGGATGTGGGTTGACCCTGAAAGTTTCCAACATGTCCTTCTTTCCCAGGAGAGCCAGTAAAACCCTGCAGCAACATTTCTGCCCTAACAACCCTAGCTGCTTGCTGGGATGTCTGTTTAACTTTTATATTTGCATAATATTACAAGGAATGTTTGTATGGGAAAAATCCACCAAACAAACCGAGCATTTGAAAGACAAATCTTGTGTGGCCATCCTAATTGCTGAGTGTTTTTGGGTCTCTCAGGCTGTGCTCTCCATAGATACCTTTAATCCCAGCACCTGGGAGGCAGAGGCGGGCAGAACACTGTGAGCTCAGGGCCAGCTTCTACTACATAGTGAGTTCTAAGTCAGCCAGGGCTCATATAGTCCTGTCTCAGTGAGATGCGTAAGTGATAATACTCTAAATATATTGGATTAAGTGAAATGATTTGTGTTCTATAATGTGTTGAAGAAATTAAGCACAGGCCTTTCTAGCATATTGACTAAGTGAAGAGCAATTGGGAAACAGGAAATTACTCGATATGATTTCTTTTTTTATTTTTTAATGTTTGACACAGGGACTCACTATGGAGCCCATTCTGGCCTGAGACCTGTAATCCTCCTACTCCAGCTTCCCAAGTGCTGGGATTGCAGGTGTGCTCAGAGAGCTGGGCCCGTGAGCACGTGCCATGATGCCTGCCTTCCACACTGTTTCTTCTTCGGTTTGAGACTGGATCTCCTGTAGCCCAGGCTGGCCTCAGAACTCTCTGTGGAGCCACGAACTCCTGACTCTCCCTCCCCCACCTCCTGAATGCTGGCTGTGCGCCACCCCAGCAGCCTTCAAAGAACAGGGTCCATTCTCCTCCTCTTACCAGGAACAAAATAAGCTTAGCAACTCCTTTTAATGCATAAGATATGGTCCAGGCGCGTGCGTGCGAGAGAGAGAGAGAGAGAGAGAGAGAGAGAGAGAGAGAGAGAGAGAGAGAGAGAGAGAGAGAGCAGTGTTTCAAGAGGCCAGAAAAGGTCACTAGAGCCCCTGGAGCTGGAGTGAGGCTGTTATGAAGCAGATCTGGTCAATGTGGAGCCAGCAGGCTCAGAAAAGTCTCTGAACCAGAGTGTGCCATGAGGATCCCATGAGTTCCCAGATGGATTTGCTGTGTAGTCATGAGTCTGATTTCTTGAGATTGTTCTGAGAAGGTCAGTTTCTTAAATTCATGTCCTCTGTGTCTAGATGAATGTCATATTTTGGAGATACTGACTCTTTGGAAATATGATAAAAATTTAAAATATGGCCAGGTGAGGTGGCAAATATCTTTAATACCAGTATTTGAGAGGCAGAGCATATATAAAGCAAATTTCAGGTCAAGGATATGGGAATATATCTAAAGTCTGGACTGTATGCAGACCTGAAGTCAGAGAGAAGCTGTGAATGGCAGGGACCCTGCCCCTTATATGACTTCCTGAAAACTGGGCCAGATCTCACTTCTGAGAAGGTCCATTGTTTTGAATGCAAACAACAGGCAAATGCTCATGCATTCCTGACTCTTGCCTCACGGGTCATCACTATTCCACCTTCTGCAAGGCCCACTGTAGGCCTGAAGACCCACCCTGTGCAGACACTGCCCACCCCTCCAGGAAAAGTTACCTTTTCTCCTATAGTATCCCAAGAGATGGTCTTTTTTTATTTTTATTTTTTTAGAAGAGTGAACAAGATCTGAAATTTCTGTGGGACAGGGCAAGAAGATTGACCAGGGAAACCACAGAGTGCTGGTGTCACTGTGACCTTGCAAAGGCCCAGCATGTCTGCTGGACCTGGACAGTGGCACTTTGATTGCAGCAGACAGCATGGTTTCCTTTGGTGCCTGCAGGTTGCTGCCTGGGCTGGGGTGTGGCTCTGCAGGAAAGTTCACGATGTCCTTTGTATCTGTGTGGTGTTCTGAGCCAGGATACCCTAGGGGACTTCGACACTCACTCTCACTCCCTGCATAGGCTGAGCTATAGCCAGCTCAGTGCCAGACTCTTGGCATCTTAAATGGTCTCTTTGAGTGGAGAAGCCCCCAGCTGCTGAAGAGAAATTTCTTCACTCATGTGTTCTGTGTTTCTGTTGGATCGGCCTTCTTTGACTCTGCTCAAAGGCAAATAGAAGCTTCTGTCATTTTCCCATTTTAGTCATTTCCTGACTTGTCTACTCTTAACAAGTTTCATTTTTTAAAAAAAATCAATGTTCAAGCCATTTATTTCAGTTTCTATTTTGTTTGTTTGAAACAGGGCTTATTAGGTACCTGTGGTTGACTTGGAATTCACTATGTAGACCAGGCTGGCCTTGAACTCACAGAGATCTGGCTGTCTCTGTCTCCTGAATGCTGGGATTAATGGTGTGTGCTACCATACCTGGTTTATGTAATTCTGGGGTTTTCTGTATTCTAGACAAGCACAGTAGCACTCTGTTGTTGCCTTTTGAACCCCCCCTCCAGCCCTGTCTACTGGTCTGCTTCTATTTTTTCTCTTTTTCTTCATTGTTGGACCTGTTCTGGTTGAGAGGAAGCCACTGTAGAGGGAGGCAGAAGTGGGTTTTTATGCACAGCCATGGAGGATTCCTCTGACTTCTAGGTATGTCTGGCTAACCATGACCACTTGGCCCTACACGCCACGGTGCCCACAGGACACTCACCTTCTCTCCATTGCAGCAATGGTTTCCAGTAGGGGCACATTTCGGGTCTCAGTTAGGAAGCAGGCAACAGCCATTCCAGCCAAGACCGAAGTGGCACCAAAGGACATGGGTGGCAGGACAGGGCTGATCTCACCAAGCGTGGTAACCAGGGGTGCTGTCAAGCCTCCAAGGCGGGCACTGACAGAGGCAAAGCCCATTCCCATCTGCCTGTGGGAGATGCAGGTCTATCAGCAGCTGGGTTTGGGCCCCCAAAGAGTCAGACCCTGTGGGTGCCAAAGAGGAAAGTGAAGCCCTGCCTCATGCCCACCTGATCTCTGTGGGGTAGAGTTCTCCTGTGAACAGGTACACGCAGATGAAGGAACTGGCCAGGCAGCCTTTGCCCAGGGCTGCCTGCACTGTCCGAAGGGTCTGCAGATCTAAAGAGGCAAAGAGGAAGATGGGAGCGTGGGGAGCCAAGGGTATAAGGGAGTTAAGGGTATAACGGAAGGCGGAGGGACCTTGGGATTGGGAAGAGGACCAGAGGGTAAAGCTTGGGGCTAAAGAGGAGAAAGCTGTGAGCTGGTTCCATGTCTTTAACCTCAGTCCTTGGGAGGCAGAGGTGGCCAGATCTCCGTTTGAGGTCAGCCTGGTCTACATAGAGGTCCAGGCCAGGCCAGCCAGGACTATATAGTAAGATCTTTTCTCAGAGAGAGAGAGAGAGAGAGAGAGAGAAAGAGAGAGAGAGAGAGAGAGAGAGAGAGAGAGAGAGAGAGAGAGAGAGAGAGAGATCGATCCAGGAAATTCATAGAACCAGACAAGGGAGAAAGGGTACCCAGCACTTGGTGCCAGCATGGGACTCAGACTTCCCATTGGCCCCTCTCTGACTTCTACCCCCCTCTTATTTGCGTCTGTCACCATGGCCTCTGTGGAGACAAGGACCCAGGTAGGTGACTTAGCCATGGTGCCCTCCCATCTCTGAGCCTCTCAGTCCTGTCAGTAGGAAACACTAGCCCTGCTTTGCATAGTTGTGCAAAGGTGTTACAAGGTGGACATACGTCATTAGCACAGTGTTTGGTGCTCACTGAGCATGTCCTGATATTGTGTCATTAACATATTTGTCCTGTTTTATAAATTGCAAACCCTGGCTCAAATATCCCATATTAGATGCTCAAAGAAATTGTAGTACCAGCTTTAGGTTGGTGTTAACTGGAGGGCCCCTGAGATCATATGGAGAGAATCCCTGACTTAACCACACCCAAATCAGCTCTGCATCAGTTATACCAATTCCCCTTTGTTGTGGATTAAGTTGCCTTTTTATTTCTTTTTTTTTTTAAAAATATTTATTTTTTATTTTATGTAAATTGGTGTTTTGCCTGCATGTGTAACTGTGCAAGGGTGTCAGATTTTGGAATTACAGACAGTTGTTAGCTGCTATGTGGATGCTGGGAATTGAACTCAGGTCCTCTGGAAGAACAGTCAGTGCTCTTAACCACTGAGCCATCTCTCCAGCCAGCCTTTTTATTTCTTTTGAGACAGTGTCTTATCTTGTAGTCCAGGCTGGCTTAGAACTTATGATCCTCCTGCCCCAGCCTTTCAAGGGATAGGATAATAGGGGTGCTGCTGGTCAAGCTCCAGAAGGACTGCTATTCCTTCTGGAGCCCATGTCTGTATGTCTACCACAGGGCAGAAATGAATACTCACCCTCAGGCACAAACATGTTGGCGATGACCATGAGGCCGGCTAGGATGAGGAAAGAGGCCACTGTGGCCCGTCGTCCCACATAAATCATGGTGGTTGTGGCGACCAGCATGGCTGGGATGTCGATGATCCCAAATAGAGCCTGTACCAGGTAGATGCTGAACCTGAACTTCTGCAGGTCCATAGCCAGGCCGTAGTAAGCCACAGAGTTAGAGAACCTGGGAAAGGCAGCAGAATGGCTCACTGCTCTGGGGCTCAAGGCAAGGGATACAAGGTGTGTGTCCTCCCCTTGGGGAGTTCAAATCCCCTGGCTTACATCAGCATTTTCTGGTCCCCTAAGACTTTGGAGCAGTTTCCCACTACATCTGTTTCTCAGCATCAGCCCCTCTGAGCTCTGGGGTATGTTCAGTTTTCACTGTCAGTAACTTCAATGCTGGAATTAAAACTGTGCCAAAGAATAACATAGAAGACCGGTATAAGTCAGAGAACACAGGGGCCATAGTCCATGCCAGCCTGTGCCTGTAGTCCCAACACTCGGAAGGCTATGAAAGGAAGATCACAAGAATGAGGTCAGCCTGGGCTACATAGTGAGATCCTACTTGCCCTCATTTATTTTTTGTGTGTGACTGTGTGGTGTATGTGTGCATGTGTATTCCCGTGTGTGGGTGCACTTATGTGTGAGTACACAAGCCTGTGGAGGCCAGATGTTGGCAACAGGTATCTTCTCCAATCACTCTCCATGTTCTCTACATTTCATGAATTGATTTTGGCTAGTCTGTGCACCTTATATATAAGGTTATAGAATAGCTTTTGGGGAGTCCTTCTACCTTGTGCCCCAGGGATGGAGCTTAGGTTGTTGGGGGTGAGTGATGGTGCTTTTACCTACTAAGCCATCATTCAGATCTGACACCTTATTTTGTGGGACAGGATCTCCAAACCCGATGGAGCCCTGCACATTCCCTCTCTGACAGGCTCTTGTATCATAGCTCAAGCTGGTCTAAACATCACAGCATCTTCCTGCCCGGCCTCCCAAGGTCTGGGATTGTAGGCAAGAACCCAGCACTAGCTGTGTTCTATTTCTGGATCAGACATGAACATCTGTCAAGCTGAGCCATGTACATTAAAAACATTTTTTTTTGCATGTACGTTTTTGGATGTGCATTCAATTCGAGGTAAGGGTGGCAGAGACCTGTAATGCCAGCACCAAAGAGACCAAGACAGCAAAATCCAAAACTCAGTGCCAACCTGGGCTACAGAGTGAGATTCCACCTTAACCAACCAAAACAGCAAAAAGACAAAACTGGCTAATGGATGGGCAAAGCCTGACAGCCCTCCCTACTCCTGCCTTCACACAAGTCCTCTCCTGCCTTTCCAAACACCAATATTAGATTTGTTTAAAGATGACTCTGTATGTGTAATGAAGGTCTTATATCGATTGGCTTGAAGATAGATGGGGTGGATGAGGAAAGCTGATCCAGTCACATGAGTCTTTTAAACCTGGGCCCGTAGGTCAAAGGCAGGGAGCTAGAAATGCACAGCCCAAGAGACATTTCCCCCCAGTTTTATGAGATAGGCTCTCATATAGCCCTGGCTGGACTTGAACTTGTTAGTTTTCAAAGGCTAACCTTGAACTCCTGATTCTTCTGTGTTCACTTCCCCACATGCTGAGACAGAGGTACATGCCACTTCACCCAGGCAGAGACAATCTGATGTGAGAGTTTCCACTAAAATGGGGACTGTCACCTGGCCAGGAATGGTCTCTTGGAAATGAGAGTGGGCAGTGAAGAGAGACGTCTACCCTCTAGCTGCAGAGAACAGAACTCTGCCAAACAAACTTTTCTCCAAAGGCTCTGCCAAGGTGCTGAGCAGATGGATTCCTTCACTCAGCCCTGTTAGAGCTGTGCAGGGACCCCAGCCGCCTCCAGCCGGGCCAGCCTGCAGGATGGAGAGGCTTCTTAGGTATTGGTTGGAGTAAGTAAATCCTGATCATAGCAGGCTTTGAAAATGCCAAAGAACAACCAGGAAGAAGCCACCAGGTTCACATTCCTAGCCTCGTGGGCGTGTTGTTGGCACAGCTCACAGGGAAGATAAGGATGCCTTTGTTCTTGAAATAGTCTTCCCAGAGAGACTGGACCATGACCAACCAGAGCACCATCCAGCTGAGACTGGTATTGGCAATGTTCTGGAAAAACTTGGTGTTTGATAATTGGCTACCCAGAACAGGTGTAAAGAGACAGACTAGTCCAGGATTGGCGGGCTTCAGGTTATTATGAACTGCAGATAGAAACATGTCTTGGTGCCCGGAGGCAGGAGGAAGGGTTTTTTTTTATGCTAAACTAAGCCAAGATGGATCAGGGCCAATTGAAATGTACTTGGACTGTCTCAGAAAACATTTACATATCAAATATCAGTTAAGAAGTAGTCCTTGGTTTACTGCTTGGCACTAAATTCGTGGCTGACTACCCAGTCAAGTTTGTTAACCCTATTAAGTTTGGATGTTTGCAGGCAGACTGTGAGGATAGCCACAAATGGGGGTCACATTCAAGATGGCTGCAGTCCTGTCAAGCTGGATCCCAGCACAGGGAGAGTAGACTACATAGATGTTTTTATGATTCCTTTCTGTCTGACTGTACCTAACAAAGCTCTCACATTCCTTCATTTACTCATTATTCTCTGGCTTATCAAACATTTACTACAAACTTCCCATATTTGCCATGGTTTTACTCAACAATAAAAGGTATTTCAGATATAATTTTTTAAAGTTATTAAAAAAAACAAGTATCAGAACAGTATTAATCTATTTTTATAGGATCACATGTGTATATGTACTCATGTGTATGTTGTCCCTGGGCAAGAGTGAAAGCATAGGCATTTTTTTAAAGATAGTGTCTTACTATGTAGCCCTGGCTTGCCTAGCACTCTCTGTGTAGACCAGGCTAGTCTTGAAATCTCAGAGACCCACTTGTTTCGCAGCATTAGGATCAAAGACATGCACCACCACCCGCAGCTGAGAACATTTACTTTTATCCAGGTTTCCCTTTATGTGACTCACTTTTCTTGTCTTCATAACAGCACTATGTGATGGGTATTATTATAAAAGTCACGACTGATGGATCGCTGAAGAACCCAGAGGTTAACGTGTTCAGGATCAAACAGTAAATGGTGGTACCGAGATCAAAATCCAAGCTATCGGTTTTCTGTGTGTGTGGGGTGCTGTACATTGAGTTTGCGTTGCTTTTGTAATTTGTAAATTAGCCAGGACAGGAAACAACAGTGTTTGGAGACATTTGTGCAAGCTAACCAGCTTTCATTTCCCTTTTCATTTTCCTAGTCTTCCTGGGACCCTAGCAGTCCCTAGCTCCTCCCAAGCAGGGCCGAGAGGGCCTCTCTCCACCCTCAGAAATGGTACAGTTGGACCCACATGTGGCCTGGTGAGGCTCCAGGGCTTCAGGGGAACCCTGAAACGGGCAAGATTTTCTGTATAAACTGAAATTATACAAGCCAGGAGGCCTCTGCCTGAAACGTGGATGGCTGCCTCTTAACAAAAATGGGTCATTGCTAACTCTTTCTAGAAGGATCTAAAAGAGGCCTTTCAACCTCTGAGTTTGAAGTTGATGGTTGTGTCTTTTCATCAGGAAGAGTTAGGTGAGGAAATAACTGGACACCAGAGGTGGGGCTTAGCCAGGGGTAGGGAAGTCTTACAACATACCTCAGTGAGGTTTTGGGGTCACCAAGGCTCTCTTGCTGCCCAGAGCCAGATTCTCAAGCTTTCTCTACCTCCCAAGTGGGAGACACCTCAGCATTCCCAGAGCCCAGGAGACACATCCCCAAATCAGGTAACAGAATGTCAAGGGATCAGAGACTCACAAGGGCCATGGTACTAAAGGAACTGACTCACTGCCTGCTTTCCTGCCTCATAAATGTCAGTTTCAAATATTTAATATCTGGGAAATACAGAGGAGAGAGGGCAACGATGCTCATCTTTTTTCTGCTTGCCCCTCCCAGTTTGTGTAATAAATGAGACCACCAAATTTTTTATTTTGTCTTGTTTCATTCAGGGATTGACCCCAGCGCCTCGTATATTCTGGGCAAGTGCTCGAGAACTGGGCTACCTTCTGGGTCCCTTTTTTATTTGTTAAATCATAAATAATTTATAAATTAATTATAAATTTGTTAAATTATAAAAAATTAATAAATTAATTATAAATTTATTTTTAAATTATTTTTTGTTACTTCATTAATTTTTAAAATTGTTGCTTACTTTTTTATTTGTGTATGCATGTGTTTATCTGTGTGAGTTATGTACATGTGTTTATCTGTGTGAGCTATGTGTTTAGGTAAGATTCTGTTCAAATGTGGGCACTCTAGATTAACATAAGGTCTTATCTATACTGTCAATGCATCTACAGAGTACCAGGTGCTGGGTGTAACCTTAATTTTTTTTTTTTTTTGAGACAGTGTTTCTCTGTGTAGTCCTTGCTGACCTGGAACTCACTTTGTAGACCAGGCTGGCCTTGAACTCACAGAGAGAGATCCACTGGCCTCTGCTTCCTAAGTATTGGGATCAAAGTTGCATGCCACTACCACTCAGCTGTAACCTCAATTTTTTTTAAAAAAATATTTTTATGTATGAATGTTTTGCCGGCATGTATGCATGTACACCACGTGTGTGTCTTGTTGGCAGATCCCCTGGAATTAAATTTACAGATGGTTTTGAGTCACCATGTAGGTGCTGACAATTAAACCAGCAGCAAGTACTCTAAACTACCGAGCCATTTCTCTAGCCCCTGGGGGTGACTTTTTTATTGTGTGTATCCGTGCCAAGGACAGAGAACACTGGGTTCCCCCTCTATCTTTCGGGGCCTTCCTCCCTTAAACCTGAACCCAAAGCTCAGTTTGGCTGACTGCTTAGCACATTCTCAGGATCTGCATGTATTCGATGTTACAGGCACACTAGGCCATGCTCAGCTTTTACATGGGCGCAGGGGGTTTGAACTCAGGCCCTGATACTTGTGAAGCAAGCACTCTTAGTCACTGAGCCAGCTCCCTGGCCCTAAGGACCAGGTGCTGCATGGGTGTGACGTGAGATTGAATTCACATGCTCACACACTCATTGTATTAAGACTGTTTCAGGACAAAGTTTGCCAAGGAGAGGAGAAAGTGTGTCCCTATCTCAGGACAAAGACTTGAGTATGAGCCCATCACCTACCAGACAACCATGAGACAGCATGTGACCTTTCTGATGGCTGGGGTTCGGAAGAGGTCCAAGATGGAGCTGGAAGTATGAACACTTGCAAACTCACTCTGGACGTAGGAACTCACCACCTGGATGAGGAATATCTGATCAGGGCACTGAGGTTTCTGGCCCCGTTTCCCTGCTGAGGACACAGGAGTAGAGGACGGAGCTTCAGTTGTGTTTCTTGGGATGATATCTGGCCTTACCCTCCTCTTCCCTGAAGAACTGACAGCCCTTACAGACTGCTTGCATGGTTTTGAGATGAGGAGGCTGCAACATGCACCTCCTGAGGCTCTGTGGCATTAGAAACCTACTCACCCAGTTCTGCTAACTTCCTAATAGTGTCAGGGGTTAAAAGCGGCTGGCTGGAGTTGGCTGGCATTGCACAGGGTTAGCAGGGCAGGGTCTAGCTTCTGTCTCCAGGACAACCTATCATGTGCTCACAGGCAAATTACCTGACCTATCCAAACCTCAATGTCTGTTTCCTTCCTTCTTTCTCTCTCTCTCTGTCCGTTTTTGTTGCATTTATTTATTTTGTGTGTAAGCACATGTGAGCAGCATGTGTGTGGATAATAGCCTTTACAGTGAGTTCTCTCTGCCCTGTATGTGGGTCCTGAGGATTGGGTTCAGGTCAGGCAGACAGCTCGTACATAATAACCCCGGGTCATCTCACTGCCCCCAATCTGCTTTTTTTTTCTTCTTCCTCTTTCTTTCTCTCCCTCCTCATGTGTGTGGTGTTAAGAGTGTGTTCATGTATGTGTGCACTCACATGTGGGAGGCCTGTGAAGGCAAATGTTGACAATCACTTCTTGTGTGTGTTTGGTGTGTATATCACCCCCCTCCCCTCCACAGGGTTTCACTGTGTATCCCTGGCTGTCCTGGAACTGACTTTGTAAGCCAGGGTAACTTTGAACTCAGGGATCTGCTTGCCTCTGCCTCCCAAGTGCTGGGATTAAAGGTGTGCACCACCATGTCCAGCTATGTATATATTTCTTAAATTCTTTTTTGAAGTTCAAGATTTTGTCACTGAACCTGGAACTTGACACTCCAGCTAAGCTGGCTGACAAGTGAGTCCCTGGGGTCCACGTCCCCCTGCCCTTCAGTACCACCACATCTGGCTTTTCCCCCCCTCCAGAGCATGTTGGAGATTGGAGTTCCCATGCCTTTACAGCAAATACTTTATCCTCTAAGTCTCCTCCCGGCCCCCATGCTCCGCCTGCACTGGGGCGGCTGGCAGTTAAGTCCTGGGAGGCTGACAAGTCCCAATGTACCCAGAAGCTGTTTCTAGCACAAACCCTACCCCAGCCCCCACTTACCTCTGTAGTCAGTCTGTCCCCTACCTCCTTCTTGCCGTTTATTATGGCCACCTTCCGAAGGTTCTGCACAGCTTGCTGAGACTTGCCATGAAGGAGGAGCCACCGGGATGATTCTGGAAGCCACCTGGGACACAGAAGGATCATTCCCACCCACAATCCCAATACACCTTTATTGCTTTCCACCTAAAGGTGGGTGGCATGATCCCCTGCTTCACAGCCAGGACATGCCACCAGTGTCCCCTTGTCTGCTTTGTTCTGGAGGCAGGCTCTTCCTAGATAGCCCAGGCTGGCCTCAAACGCTGGACCTTCAAGCCCCGCTTCCAAAGTGTTGGAAAAACAGGTCAGCACCACCGCACTCAACACAATACTCTCTCTTATTTTTTTTTTTTTTAATTTTACTATATGTGGTGGGGGCAAGAAGTTGAGCTCTGGGTATTAAACTCTGGGCAAATATCTTCTCCTGCTGAGCTGTTTTGCCCATCTATTTTCTTGATTTTTTTTTTTTTTTGGTATACTAGACAGAGCATAAACTGAAGAGTCCTTCAAAATTAAGACACACTTGGTATTGAATCTGGATCTTACTCTAGCTGTGTGGCCTTGAAAAGATCACAGTCCCTCTCTAGGCTGTACCTAAGTTCCCTTCTTACAAAACACCATGGGGCTGTTGTGAAGTATAGTGGAATTGATATAGGTAAAATCATTGTGTGTTTCAGAGTCCCATGCCAAGGAAAGAGGTTTGAAGCTATTCACGAGGCCTGGGCCTCTGTGGCCCTCAGGATACTTTCTGTTCTTTATGTCCAGAATATTGCAGGCACTACACACTCTGGCCTATCAAGAATCCATGTCAGGGCTCAGTCACACATGCACCCCCCAACCCTAACCCCTCAGCCCCCACTTTGCTGGACAAACCAAGAATAGAAGAAAAAGACTAGGAAAGGGGCAGAGACAGCAAACTGCAGCCACCGCCAGGGACGGATCAGGTATGCCACGCCTGCCAGGATGAGCTGGCCCAAGGTGAAGGAGAAGCCCAGCAAGATGCCTGCCACTGTCCGGCCCCTGGTTGGCATGCACTCCACAACTGTGGAAAAGAGAAGACAACTTGAGTGACTCACCCATGATATAGCTGTTTAGTTCACCAGTCACTTTCTCATTTCTGTGGCGACTTAAACCCCACACCAAGATTTACCTAGACAGTACTCTTTCTTCTGTGGCCTATGCAGGTCATTGTAGGACATTAGACTCTAAAATGGCTTCCTTGTGAGGTTGAATGTCCTGAGACAGAGTGTGGGGCCTCTGTTGCCATCTCCCCTCCGTGTGCGTGCACTCCATGTGTGTGTGTGTGTGTGTGTATGTGTGTGTGTGTGTGCGTGTGTGTACATTCAAGCACATGTGCACATGAGTACAAAAGCATTTGTGTGGTATAGAGGCCTTTCTAGTATGAGATGGACTAATGGATTTCAGGCACCTGCTCTAAGCCATGGCTGGACATCTGCCCTTCTAGAAGGTAGTGAGTGGGACTGGATTACTGAGGTCGTTTCAATATATATATATATATATATATACACACACACACATATATCTATCCATATACATATATGCTTAGCACATTCCAGTATCCAAATGCTGGGACAGAAGGAGGCAGAAAAGGGATGCTGATCTGTACACCTGGTTCTCTAGGCCCCAGAGCTCGCTCTCACCCTGAAGGAGATGCCCATCGTCTATGGATGGAGAAGGCAGTGGCAGTTCCTGAGCCCGATGATGCCCTCAGATACAAACTAAGCAGTTTAAGAAAAGCACACAGCTGGTAGCCCAGTGGCAGGGTGGACTCTTCCACCAGGGCCACCTACAGGCTCCAGTTTATCACTTATCTGCTTAGCACCCAGTCCAGATCTCTACCATGGAGCTAAGAAAAGGCCAGCCTTTGAGCTAGACACGTTCTTGGGAGCATCTCCTTCATTTCTTCCTCCCTCCCTCCCTTCCTTCCTTTCTCTCTTTTTCTTCCTTTCTGGTTTTTTGAGACAGGGTTTCTCTGATAATCTTGGCTACCTGGAACTCTCTCTGTAGACCAGGCTGGCCTCAAATTCAGAGATCTATTTGTTTCTGTCTTCTCAGTGCTGAGATTAAAGGCATGTGCCACCACTGCTGGGCTATTTATTTGCTCATTATAGACAGGGTCTTACCCTCTGTAGTTTTTGGTCAGTCTGGAACTCACTCTGCAGACCAGACTGACCTCAAATGTGTGATCTTCCTGCCTCTACCTCCTGAGATCTGGGATTATATTCATGTGCCATGGTACCCTGCCCTAAAGTTTTGAGTTTGAATTTTTACATTAGGATCATTTGATTGCATGACACCCCCTCCCTACCCCCTACTTATTTAGAGACTCATGTCCCCAGGCAAGCCTATAACTCGCTGTGTAACTGAGGATCCTAATCTTCCTGCTTTCCGTTCCCAAGTGCTGGGATTATAGGTGTGGACCACCACACCTGACTCCCCTGGAGATCATTCTATCTCTTGGTCCTGTGTCCCAGTCACCTATGTGACCCCATCTAAGCCTGGTGCATTATAGACAATCAGTGGCTATTGTTGAGTAACTCTCAAAATCTACCTGACCCATGCAGTTCACAGATTAGTAAATTGAAACTCAGATCCAAGAAAGGCCACCAGGGTCTACTGCCAATGCTACCAGGGTCACAATCTGTCAACCCAGGTCTTCCAAATACAGAGCCCTGGGCAGGAGGTTTTGAGTTGAGGTTTCTGGATGAGAATTACCAAAAAACAAAATTTAAAAAGATGTCTTATGATGGCTGCCATTCCTCCTTCTCAGAGTGCCAACCACCTGGACTGAACTTACCCAGGGAGAGGGAGTTGAGGATGATGCCAGAGAAAGTCATGCCCATCAAGAACCGGAAAACACAGTAGGCATTGAAGGAACCAACATATGCTGTGGCAGTCCCCGAAACTGCCAGCTGCAGATATGACCAGACCAGTGGGGGCTTTCGACCCAACCTGAACCCAAAGAGTGAGGGGTTAGCGTGGCCAAATAACCCCAAGAGAGCAAAATCTGTGCCTGGCCCTTCTGCCTGGGGAGGGCACCAAAGCATCCAGGGGAAGATGAGGTGCCCAGTGACAGCCACCCCGCTAAACAGCACGTGCAACTGCTGGGACCGAGGCTGGGCAGGCCTAGACAGACACGTGTGGAAGAAAAGAGACTGAGTGATTTAGTCCAGGTAGGGAAAAGGTGGGGATTTGGAAAAGGCCCAGAGGCCCATGCCTGTAATCCCAGCATTGGGAAATGGAGGCAGAAAAAACAGAAACTCAAAAAATGAAAGGAAATCTACTCACCAGGTGGTGGTGGTGCATGCCTTTAGTTCCAAAGTACTCCGGAGGCAGAGGCAGGAGGATCTCTTTGAGTTCATGGCCAGCCTGATCAGAGTGAGTTCCAAGGCTACACAGAGAACCCTATCTTGAAAAACAAATAAAAAAAGAAGAAAGAAAAAGAAAGAAAAGTGCTCACAGATGTAGACATACAGACACAGACTCACAAAAAGGAAACAAAGGAAGAAGGAAAGAAAAGAGGAAATGTAGACGGATGCCAGGGCTGTCCCTGGTGACCTGGCCCTCCCCGAACTCACCTGTCTGCAAGGCTACCAAACAAGGCAGCGCCTACCAGCACCCCAGCCATGTAGATGGACTGAGCTAGGTCACGGAGGGTCCGAGCCTCACACACCAGGTCCCACTATTAGAGAGAGAGGAATACTAAGCCTTGACCTTAGGTAGCAGTCCTTCCCATCCCCCCCCCCAGCCACCCACCCCACTCTGACCTCCATCACGATGGTAGATGGGAAAATACTCCGGTCATAGACCCAACCATCCTTGCAGTCTTCTGTGGGCACTCCGTGGGAGGAGGCGTTGGATTTCAGAAGGGCCCACTGAGGCTCTGTGTAGCGCTGGCATGGATCAGGGACCCCATGCTGGTTCAGGGGTATGATGGCCCTCAGCCAGGCCCCTGAGTCATTGGTGGTAGCCTCTGTGTAGTTATGAGGATGCTGGCAGTGGTGAGGGGGAGCAGCGGCCGTGAAGTTCTGCAGGAAGGTGTGGCAGGCCAGCAGTCCACAGGGCAGGAGCAGCAACGCTGTATGGACAAACTGGAAGCGACCCACACCCCCCAGAGCATCCAGCAGGTCTGTGAAGGCCATGGCCAAGGGCCCTACCCAAGGTCCTGCCTGCCCAAGGCTTATGTAAAAGGGCAGGGGAGGGGATCAGGAGGTGGAAGATCAGGACCACACAGGCCCTTATACCACAGCTCAGAGGGATCCAGTTTCACCTCACAGGTAAGTCTCCCCACATCTGCAGGGTGCCTCTCCTTCAGGCCCTCCCCCACCTTGGATTAGGAAAGCCAAGCATTGGGCACTAGGGAGATGGCTGAATCAACGAAGTGCTTGCTTACCTTACAAATATAAAGCCCTGCATCTGAGCTCAGAACCCACTTTAAAAAGAGAGTCATGGTGCCATGTATTTGTTGTTTGTTTCTCCATGTAGCCCTGGCTGTCCTGGAACTCACCCTGTAGACCAGGCTAGCCCAGAACTCAGAGATCCACCTGCCTCTGTCTCCCAAGTGCTGGGACTAAAGGATGTGTACCTGGCTCTTGAATTTAATTTTTTAAATAAAAAATAAGCCAAATACAACAAAGTAAAACTAAACAAATCCAAATGGGGCAACCAAGAAGCAGCTTCATGGTACAGCCTCAGCTTGGGGTCAGGGTGCATTCAGATTATCCCACTCTTGCTAATCACCATAACAAACTAAAGCCACTCTAGAGGTGGACAGAGGGCTGAGAGGAGTCCAGGACATCACCCATGCCTCCTCCTTTCAGGACCTTCCTCACAAAGCTGTCCCCTGCTGGAGAGGAGGCCAGTACAGACTGGGCCCTGGGGCTCCCAGTGAGTAGGTGACTGGAAAACTGCAAGCTCGGGACATGTCTCTGTCATTATCAGGAATGTTTCTGGAGTGGAGAGATGGCTCAGAGGTTAAGAGCACTGGCTACATGTCCAGGATTCCTACGTTCAATTCCCCTGAAGTCATAGGATGGCTCATAACCCATCTGTGATGAGATCTGGTGCCCTTTTCTTTTGTGCATACACAGGCAGAGCACTGAATACACAGTAAATAAATAAATCTTAAACGGTCTTAGTTTCATTTCTACCTAGCAGCCTTGTGGGCAATCCTTACCCTTCCTCCCTCCTTTCTCTCTTCCTTCCTTCCTTTTTTCTTTTCAAGACATAGCTGATGCTGACTTGGAACTCCCTATGTAGCTGAGGATGACCTTTGAACTTCTGATCCTACCTTCCTCTGTCTAGACAAGCACTTTGCCAACCCAGTACACCAGGCCGCCGGGATTCTTCTGTTTCCTGGAGCCTTTGTCTTAGTGGGTGATTCCTTTTCTTTCCTTTCTTTCTTTCTTTCTTTCTTAATATTTATTTTTATTTTACGTGAATTGGTGTTTTTCCTGCATGTATAACTGTGTAAGGGTGTCAGATCTTGGAATTACAGACAGTTGTTAGCTGCCATGTGGATGCTGGGACTCGAACTCAGGTCCTCTGGAAGGACAGTCAGTGCTCCTAACCGCTGAGCCATCTCTCCATGCTGGATGACTCCTTTCCATGCTCCAGTCTCACATACTCTTATTGTTGGCAAGGAAGGCCGCAGAGGCAGAACAGCTTATATAAGCTGTGGCTGTCCTGTTGTGGCCCAGGAGGAGGTTCCATGCCTTTCTAAGCTTGCTGGTGGGTCAGATTTGGGCTAAGTAGAGGTTTTGTGTTTCTTTGCTGACATTGGCAGAAGAGAAGGCAGGGTCAGATCTCAGGGAGAGCCACCTGGACTGAACTGTCAACAGAGCCATCCAGTCTGCATCTCTGTGCCCAGACCTTTTCAACATCTCGGGGCAGACGGAGCCAAGGCCAGTTGCCTAGGTTTCAGCAAGGGTAAGCATGAGGTGTGACTGTCTCTAGTCCAAGGCTTGCAGGTACAATCAAGGTTTGGGAGAGTAAGACTCAGAAACACATGTGCAGGCTTTTCTTTTATTTTTCACTGCCCTGAAGCATGGGACCTCCCTACCCCGTTCCCAGAGCCTGGTCTTCCATAATCAGTGCACCAGTCTTTCAAATGTTCCCTTGAAAATGACCAGTATAAAAACGGGAAGAGGGGAGGAAGCCAGGGTCTGAGCACCCCCCCAGGACAGGAAGTTCCTGGTGGGCACGTGGGGCAGGGAGGAGAGGGTTAGTTGGCAGAGGGGATCTTGGCTGTTGCATAAGAAAGGCACAGGTGATCTTAGCTCTGGGCTCCCCTGTGGGGCAAGGCCTTCAGGACTCAGATGCAGACAGTGTGTGATGACTGGTGGTTATAAAGTCTGCAGATCTAGGCAATGGCCGGGACTAAAGCCACTGCGGACAGGGGAGGACACACATCTGGACGTTAGCAGAGGTGGGGCAGGAGTGCTTGCTCCTGCCCCAGAGGAAGGAATAAGTACGGAGCTGCCTTCCTGATCTTAGCCATGAGCAGGGTCCAGGGTTGTCCATTCTGAGCCTTTGGCCACAGAGGCAGGGAGGACCCCATGACTCTGCCCAGAGCAGATGAATAGAGGTAGTGGGGAGGAGGAAGAACAGGAGGACAAGGGTAGCTTCCTGTTCCGAGGAAGGCACTTGTAGCTGATGTGGTCTGATGTGGCATGGCAGAAAGGCGGGGCTTGGCAGCAGAACACGGGCAAGAGGCGCTGAAGGCCCACTTCATGCAAACATAGTCAGCTGTAACCACTGCAGGGCAAGATGAACAGGTTACGGGGAACTGTTGACAGGCAGCTCAACCACCCTACAGCACAGGCTCCAGCCCCAGGGCTCAACGATCACCATCACATCTCACCCCCTCTTTGGGGGACCCTCTGGTGATAGTGATGCTAGGGGTGCTTTCTTTTCTTTTTCTTTTTCTTTTTTGGTTTTTTTTTTTTTTTTTTACCACTTTATTTTATTTATTTATTTGCCTTGGTGTTTTGCCTGGAACTGGAACTACAGACAGTTGTTAGCTGCCATGTGGGTGCTGGGAATCGAACCCAGGTCCTCTGTAAGAGCAGACGGTGCTCTTAACCACTGAGCCATCTCTCCAGCCCCCTTTTTTGGTTTTTTGAGACAGGGTTTCTCAATGTAGCCTTGGTTGTCCTGGGACTCACATCACATGAACCAGGCTGGTCTTGAACTCAGAGATCTACCTGCCTCTGACTCCCCAGTGCAGAGATGAAGAGGAATGCACCACCATGTCTGACAGGGGATACTTTCTTCTCTAGTCCAGCAGACGAGACTGCTGATTCCCACAGCTCTTGGACCCTGGCCTCCTCCTCTTCCTCCCTCCCCAGGCCTCAGAAGCCCCTGGTCCAAGGCTTCCAGGACTAGGGCCCAGATTTGAGGGCTGATTCCAAGGCCATGGACAGGTGAACGCAGAGGAGTTTCTTACCTTAAATAAATTAAAGTTCACAACACCATCCTGGTTTGTGTCCAGAGCTTTGAAAAACCCTGTGTTCAAGGAAAGAAGAGTGAAATCTGGAACACCAGCCAGTTACTATCCAGCAAGACTGTCTTCTGCTTCCCACACAGCCTCCCCTTAAAACCATGAAGCTTCCTTCCCAAAGAGGCCTCCACAGGCCCTCCTCTGCCCACCGCATATACCAAGTACCTACTTATAACCTCTGTCCCACCGCAGCCCTGACCCTGTTCACCTCTCTGACTCTTCCACTGGCCCAGGAGGACACACTGTGGCCACGGCAGGAAAGCAGGGCCACTTAGAGCTACTCACGGAACATGGTCTCCAGTCGCATGAGGCAGCACACAAAACTGTCAAAGTTCACAGTCACATCAGGCTCTGAGTATCGGGCGATGATGAGCTTGTGCAGCATCTTGTTGAGCTTGAAGCCTGAGCAGAGGAAGAGGAGCAGGTGAAGGCCAGAGCAGGTGCAGCCATACAGGGTGGTGGAGGAGCTGGTCCAAGGAGGGCACTTAGGGTCATTCTTCTCCCAGAAGGATTGAAAGACCACTTGGGTAAAGCTGAAGGGAGGCTGGGCTTTTTTTTTTTTTTTTAATATATGTGAATTGGTGTTCTGCCTGCATACATAACTGTGCAAGGGTGTCAGATCTTGGAATTACAGACAGTTGTTAGCTGCCATGTGGATGCTGGGACTCGAACTCAGGTCCTCTGGAAGAACAGTCAGTGCTCTTAACCACTGAGCCATCTCTCCAGCCCCAAGTGGGGCTGGGTTTTGTATCAATACATTGTAGGTATGTTTCTTGTTAAAAGTCTGTGTCTATGCAATTCATTTAAAATATAAGGCAAAGTTCTACTTTTTGGAAGCTATTATTATAAACAGTTTAGGATAATCAAAAAACATGGTTTAGCAGTTAGATATCTATAGCAATCAAGTTTGTAGATACATTAAGTATGTTTACAGGATTATATAGAGATATATTTTAGATAGAGGGTATTTAAATACTTCAAAGACATATAGAATATGGCATTTAAAATGTTTTGTTAACATAGGGTTTTTCATGACACATTTGCTCCTGGCAGCACTATCAGAGAAGACGATGGGTATCAGAGAAACTTCCTATGAGGTTTGCTTTCAATGTGTCAAGGCTAGCCATTCGGACTGTTGACAGTATGCTGTACAAACTGCACATGCAGGACCTATAGAAAAATGACCACTGAACTTTGCCAAAAACAAGGTGAGATGGTCCTTCAGGTTCCTGCTTCACAGAAAAAACTTCCAGACATTCTGCAGGACACACAAAGTAAAGAGACTGCCAGACCTTGCCAATTTAGATGGAACAGTCTTTCAGATTTTTTTGTCTCACTGAAAAGTTTACCAGGTATTCTGGGCCTGTAGGCTAAAGATGAATGTCTCACTGTTGCAAAGGAATTTTGGGTAATGTCTTTGTCATGTCTAGAGTTTTGAAAGTTTCTTGCAATGCATTTCCTGTTTATACATATATAATATGTCTGTCTGGGGTCTTTGATGTAATTAAAGACTAGATAATTATAATTTTAGTTTTACTAAATTATAATTAAAGGTAAATTAGATATGAATTTTAGACTCACAAAGGTAGTATTTGCCAAATACAAATAGACATTGTAACTGTAATTCTTGCTTGATAACTGTTTTGTTATATGTAGTTTTAGTATGTTAAAAAAAAGTCCTTTTTGATTAGACAGAAAAGGAGAAATGCTGTGGGATAGTCTTTCTGTATGTTGTGAATATGTGTTGTTCTCATTGGTTGATAAATAAAGCTGTTTTGGCCAATAGCCAGGCAGAATAAGACTAGGTGGTACATTCAAACTAAAGATGGAGATGAAGGAGGGTGGAGTTGAGGCAGATGTTGCAAACTGCCCAGGAAGCAAGATGTGAAAGAACTGGCAGTCCATGGGCCACATGGTGATACACTGAAACAGGTTAATTTAAATGTAAGAGCTAGCTAGTAATAAGCCTGAGCAATTGGCCAAACATTTATAACTAAAATAAACCTCTGAGTGGTTATTTGGGAACTGGTGGGTGGGAGAGAACCATCTGTGTATAGCTGGGCAAATGAAAGTCAGCCCCAGAGGGGCATCATACCCAGATCATCCCAGGAAATAGGGAGCTTATGGCTGAGGTCCTAGACATCTGGTCACATTTGGGTGAAATACCCTACTCACTTTTACACAGGCAAGTGTGGGAGAGTCCTGTACCTGTCTCACTGAAAGTTGGAGTCAATAACTGCCCATGCTCTCTCTACCTGTCCTGGTCATGTGTCCTAAACTCAATCACTCTTTCTCTGAGAATTACTTTCCTCTTCTTCACATTGGAGTTAACAAAGGGCTCTATTTGGTGGCTCTGTGGATAAAATACTTGCCATGAAAACTTCAGAGTTTGGATTCTAGAATCCACATAAAAACCAGGGGGTCTGGTAGTCCACCAGTAATTCCAACACTCACTTGGGGGGCAGGTGGGTTTCCCACGAAAGCTGGCTAGCTAAACTAGCTTAATCTTCAAGATCCAGGTTCAATGAGAGATCCTCTCAGTAAGAGCAATGGAGGAAGACAGAAGATGTCAACTTCCGGCTTCTATGTATATCCTCACACATATGAACATAAATATATTCATGCATACCACACACACACATACACATGCACAAATTAGTTAAAAGGCCCTGTCTTTCTCGGTAAGCTGAAAGGAAAGGAAAGGGAAGAACAGATAGAATACTTTAGCTCAGTGATCACAACACCTGTAGCATCACCATCAACATCCCCCAAGATCAAAGGCCAGTCTGGTGGGCTACCATCCTGGGGAGCTGTCAGGGAGGCAACCTGGGGTTCAGGAGCAGTGGGCTACCAGCCTTGGGCCTCACCTGCAGCCTCGATGGCCATCCTCATCTCATAGGAACTCATGCTGCCAGACTTGTCCACGTCAAACTTCCGGAAAATGCTCTGGGTGGAGAGTAAAGGGTGAGGGTCGGGTGAGTCAGCAGCTCTTCATGACTGCCTTCTGTACCAGGGAGAGTAAAGAGGAGGGAAATGACCAGGAAGTGGGTCATTTGAGGACATGTGTGCGTTTGGAGGGGAAAGGAAGATCTGGAGGAAGGCCTGGCTACATAGCAGAACCTGGGCTCTACCACCAGGCTTGACCATTCCATGACTGAGGCCTACAGAGGGACGGGAGAACCCAGCCAAGGACCACCCACCAGATAATTCAGGATTCGGTTCCACAGGATGTTGAATTCCACCAGGTTCAGCTTCCCATTGCCATCACGCTTGACAGATGTTAAGAAGAAAACTGCACACAGTTTAGATGCTTAGGAGGGGGAGCTGGAGGAAGGAGCCTGGCTGTGGAGGGGAGAGACACAGCAATCACCTGCAGCCATAGCCAGGGTTCTATGTCTTAGATACACTGATGTGGGATGGGGAGAAATGCAGAAATAGTTCCAGACTTAGGACCAATTGGGACCAAGGTCTTTCTCCATTTCTTAGAAGACCCGTGCCAGTTTCCACTTCTGGCCAATGGGAAGATATCCAGGAAGGTGGATATGACGCCATATCACATCCACACCCTCCCAGATCTATCCAAACTTCTCAGCTGCTCCTAGGACAGTTAGACAGCATCTTCCTTAACCTCAACTCCACTAGAAATAAAAGCACTTGAAAGGATACGTCCATGAGGTTCACCATGCTGCGGCATGACTCCAGGCTGAAGCCATCGGTCCGCAGATCTTTGTCTGAAACAAACAATCAGTTCTAGGGTCAGTTGGTAGCATGCTTGACTGGCATACATGAAGTCCAGGGTTTGATCCCCATCACTGTATAAACCAAGTATGGTGGTGCATGCCTGTAACCATGGCAACCTGTAACCATGGCAACCTGTAACCATGGCAGTTGGAAAGAGGAGAAAGGAGGATCAGGAGTCTGAGGCCAGCCTCAGATATCTAGACCCTGCCTAAAAAAGAAAAGGAATGGAGAGAAAAGAAGAAGCTGACTGGAAAGATGCCTCCGTAGGTAAGAGGATTGGCGGCTCTTGCAGAAGACCCCAGTTTGATTTCCAGCATCCACATGATGGCTCATAACTCCAGACCAGTGGATATAATTCATTCATTCACGCATATGGTACATTTACATGTATGCAGGCAAAACATTTATACACATAAAATTAAAAAAATAGCACAAATTTAAAAATGCACATCCTCCATATAAAAATGCATGAGTAGGTACCCCCCCACACACACACAGTCTGTAACCCCAGGGAAGAAGATTGCTGGGGCCTGCTGCCCAGTCCTAGGCTCTCAGTAAGGGAGGGCATCGATGGAACGTGATGAAGCAGGACACCTGATGTCCTTATTTGCCAAGAGAGATGGCAGAGATAGAGAAGGGACTGGCTATGCCAGGAGCCCTGGATTGACCAGTGATAGGGAGGCCCCAGTCCTGCCCGTGGGTACTGACAAGCAGAGCCTGGGGTGGAATGCTGTTATCAGAAGGAACAGCAGAGCATTTCTGTGTCTCAGAAACCAGGTCTAAATCCACCAGAAGAAAAGAAAGAAAGTACTGAACAGACACAGAAGTTAGGTGGAAGAGCCAGCATGTGCTGTCTGTGGTCTGGGAGGGTAAACAAAGCTTTGCCAGCAGGGTAGGGCCAAGGAGACCCTGGGCGGAGGGAGGTGTGTAGACAGAGATCAGACACAGCAAAGCATATGCAGCTAGAGCAGGGTCATGCTGGCAGCAGCAGAGGCCCCAGGGAAAGCCAGGAGAGTTGCTTTTGCCCATACACACCAGGGCCTGGAATTTAGTCTTTTTCTACTTTCTAAGACCTATGGCCTGGGTTCAGTTCCACAAAGAAGAATATGACGATTGGAATGAGTTGGAAACAGACATTTGGGGATTCTCACGTTTGCTGGTGATCCTGTTCAAGATGGTCTGCAATTCCTTGACACTGATCTGCATGTCCTAGGGGAAGAGGAAGTGAGGCTTTTGCTCGGTTCCCTCACTGGACACAGCAGTTACCCTTCCCACCACCCCTGCCAGGTCCTGACATACCTTCCCGGCCAGCCTCCTGAACAAGCTTTTGAAGTTCTCATCAATCTCCCCTTCAGAAAGCACTTCCTGTACCCAAAATGGAGAGAATAGGTCAGGGATGCTACCGCCTGGCCCTTGCCTGTAGAAACAGCCCCTGAGGAGACGGGTTGGGACACTCACAGTTACAGGTCCCTCCATCTCTCCAAGCCTCACTTTTTAACCTGTAAAGGGGGATCTGCACTCTTCCTGGAATTCTCATAGCTTAAATGAAGGGTACAAATCAGTAGATGGTGAAAAGTTTGGGGCTGGAGCGATGGCTCAGTGGTTAAGAGCACTGACTGTTCTTCCTGAGTTCGATTCCCAGCATCCACATGGCAGCTAACAATTGTCTTTAATTCTAAGCTCTGACACCCTTACACAGTTATACATGCATGCAAAACACCAATTCACTTAAAATAAATATTAAAAAAAAAGAAAAGTTTGCATTAGAGTCCCCGCTGTGTGAATTTAGGCAAGTTCATCAGCCTCTCTGGACTTGTGTTTCCCATGTAGAAGGTGATAGCATGAAGGACCTAGATGAAGTAGTTGTGGAAAAGGAACAGGATACACAGACCTAGCATAGGAGCTGCCTGCCATCATCAGCACAGGTTCTTTTTAAACTGTGAAGTGCTGGGCAAACAAGGGCTCCTGTGGGGAAAGAGTCTGCCCTGCCAGCTGGACCCCATAGCCCATCACATTCCAGGGGGAAATGAGGGGATCACATACCTCCTCAGGGAGGTTGGCCTGGATCTCGTCATCTAGCTCCCTGCAGAGTGGAGAAGATCAGTCAGAGGGCATGAGGATGCCTCAGTGGATAGGGGAGCTGGGAAAGGGTGGGGGTCTACTACTCACTGTGTGTCAGCACTCTTCTCTGAGAAGAAACGAAGCAAAAAGTCACCCTCCCTGTTGGGCTTAAAGGTGGAGGGCACTACCACATATTCCCCTGGCGGCAGGCAGAATCGATTGCTGACTTCTCGAAGGTTGCTGAATATCGGTAAGCGAGCCTGAGAAGCGTGGTGCAGGAAGAAGTCACGCTTGAAGTGCACAGGCTGACCTTCCAGCTGGCAGGAAGGAAGCAAGCAAGAGACTGAGTGCCCACTCCGGCTACCCTTAGTTGCAGGTTCAAGGCCACAGTCCGGAGCCCAGACTGTGAGTCTTCCCAATAAGTCATGACATCCAGCCTTTGAGACCTGATAAGTTACTTACCTTCTGTAAAACTTGAGTGCCTGGGCTGGAGTTGGGGTTCAGTAGTACAGAGCACAGTACCACCCCCATCACCTTTCTGTTTATTTATTGTGGTTGCGGGGGAAGGGCTGCCTGAATGCCAGTGTGTGAGTGGAGCTTGGAGGAAACTCATGGGGGGCCATCATCTCCTCCCACCATGTGGGCTCTGGGGATCAAACTCAGCTAATCAGGCTTGGGAACAAGTGCCTTTACCTACTGAGACATTCCAGGCCCTGGTTTTGATTCCCAACTTTGCATTAAATCAGATATGTGCCTGCAATCCCAGCACTCAGGAGGTAGAGGCAGGAGGATCAGGAGTTTAAGGCCAGCCTCAGCTACACAGTGAATTTAAGGCTAGCCTAGGCTACATAAATAAATAAATAAGAAATTAAATGAGACAAAAGGAAATATGAGTGCCCATGCGACTGCAGATAAGGGACTCTGCAACACGGATGCAGGAATCTTTAAAACAACTCAGCAGGTCAGGATATTGCAGCAGGAGCCTGGGGGCCTGAGTCCATTCCTGGGAGCTGTGGAGACACATCTCTACCCTCACGGTGTGGCATGAGTGCCTCTCTCTCTCTTCACACACAAATACATAAATAAAAACACACACAATAAATAAAAATTTAAAAATTAGGATGGGGGGGCTGGAGAGATGGCTCAGTGGTTAAGAGCACTGTCTGCTCTTCCAGAGGACCCGGGTTCGATTCCCAGCACCCATATGGCAGCTCACAACTGTCTGTAGTTCCAGTTCCAAGCAAAACACCAAGGCAAATAAATAAATAAAGTTTTTAAAAAAAAAAAAAAAAATTAGGATGGATGGTCTTTCTGTACGCTGTGAATATGTGTGGCTCTCACTGGTTGGTGAATAAGGCTGTTTTGGCCAATGGCCAGGCAGAATTAGGTGGTACATTCAAACTAAAGACAGAGATGAAAAGAAGCAAGGTCAGAGGAAGCACTGTGAGATACCCAAAAAGCAAAATGTGAAATGTGGTGATATATTTCATAAAAATAACTTGAAATATCAGAGGATGGAGCCAAGCCATGAAGGTCAGAGGGTGGCTCATGCATCTAATCCCAGCACTTGAGGGTAGAGATCCTTTGGATTTATGTGAGTTCAAGGCCAAACAGAGCTATGTGGTGATGGCACCCACCTTTATTCTTAGATCTAGGAATGTTGGGCCAGGAAGTAAAATAGCTGTGGGGGAGGGGCTATAAGGCAGGAGGAGGCACCAGTTGGGCCCTTCTTTGAACTCTCGTCCAGACAGTCTGAGGACTCATAAAGATAGGAACTACCCTGTTCAGCCTGAGGGGCTGGCTGAGTGAGAATAGCTGTGGTTTGTTCTCTGTGTCTCTGATATCCCAGCTTTCCCCCAATATCTAGTTCTATTTGAAGTCTTTAGAGAGAGAAATAAAATAATAAAAAATTAGCCATATAGAAATGGGAAATACATGGGAAGTCTGGATCCTCCATGTTATTGTGTTGACTTTGAGTTTTGATGGTCAATGTGCAAGAGATAGTTGCTGGAAGACATGAGATTGAAAGAGGACTGGTGAAATATTCCAATCTACATATCTTTTTAAATGCCTTAAATTTAAAAAAGAAGTCAAAAATGTACTTTTCAAATAGAAATAAAAAATGCTTTGGAACACAGATTTTTTGTTTCCTGTGGAATCAAAAGGCTATGGATTTGTTTCAGGTTAATATGGATCAGGTTTGACCAAGAGAGACCTCCTGAAATGTGACAGACAGATGATATCTATCAACAAAGATTATTGCTGGTCTTCTCAGGATTTGGTCATTTGGTCATCAAAAAAATTTTCTCAGGAACCCCTGGGGATTCCTTCATCCACAGTCACCAGAAAACAGTATGGAAAAAATTTTGCTCACATTCCCAAGAGTTGGGGAGTGTGAATGGGCTTTGGTTATTTGGTTATCTATGATGGGTTATAGATGTTTGTTATAACTTAGGGGAATATTAGAATATAGGATAAAAAGGCAACTATTAATCTCAGATATTTTGCATTGGCATGGACTTCAGTATAATTATACAAATTTAAAGTTATTTTTGTTGCAACATATTGTATATATGTTTCTACTCTTGTTTAAGGTATTGTACCTATAGAGTTCATTTAATATATAAGGTGGGGCTGGAGAGATGGCTCAGCGGTTAAGAGCATCGTCTGCTCTTCCAGAGGACCCGGGTTCGATTCCCAGCACCCACATGGCAGTTAACAACTGTCTGTAGTTCCAGTTCCAGGCAACACCAAGGCAAATAAATAAAATAAATAAAGGTTTGTTTAAAAAAAATATATAAGGTGAAATTCTACATTTTGAAGACTATTATTATAAGCTATTTAGAATAATAAAGAAACATAGATTAATAGTCACCTATAACAATTAAATTTGTTTAATTTAGATATATTAGCTATTTTTTCAGGATCACATAAAGATATATCTTAGATAAATGGTCTTCAAATACTTCAAAGACCTATGGAATATGGCATTTAAAATACTTAGTTAACACAAGGCTTTTTATGACAATGAGATACATCTGCTCCTGGCAGCACCAATTCACTACAGAGATGATGGGCATCAAAGAAACTCTGTATAGAGTTTGCTTTCAATGTGGTAAGGCAAGCCATTTAGGGAAGAAGGTGCTCTTTTCTGAACTACTTGACAATATTTTATATAAACTGGACATATAGGACCCATAGGAAAGGGGCCACTGAACTTTGCCAAAACAAGGAAAGATGATCCTTCAAGTTACTGCTTCAAAGAAACTGTCAGACATTCTATAGGACCAGAAGAAAACAGGTGATCCACTTTACCAACAGGGGAGGAAGTTCTTCAGATTTCCCACTTCACTGAAAAGTCTGTCAGGCGGGCCTGTAGGCTGAAGATGGATGTCCCAATGCTGCAGAGGAACTTTGGGTGACTTTCTAGGCAGCCAGATGTCTTTGTCATTTCTAGAATTTTTTTTAAAACACTTTCATTTATTTATTTATTTGCCTTGGTGTTTGCCTGAAACTGGAACTATAGACAGTTGTTAGCTGCCATGTGGGTGCTGGGAATTGAACCCCAGTCCTCTGGAAGAGCAGATGGTGCTCTTAACCGTTGAGCCATCTCTCCAGCCCCCATTTCTAGAATTTTTAAAGTTGCTTGCAAAGGATTTCCTGTTTACTCAGTTAATATATTCTTCTGGGATCTTTAATATAATCGAAGACTAGATACTTATAATTTTACTTAGTTATGATAAAAAGTAAATTATATATAAATCTTTAGACTTACAAAGATAGGATAGATTATATATATTTTCTTTAATTTTGCCAAATGCAAACAGGCATTATAACTGTAATTGATAACTGTTTTTGTTATATGTAATTTTACTATGTTAAAATTGTTGTTTAGACAAAAAAGGGGAAATGCTATGGGATGATGCTTCTGAATGCTGTGAATATGTGTTGCTCTCATTGACTGATAAATAAAGATGCTCTAGCCAATAGCCAGGCAGAAGAAGGTTAGGCAGTACATTTAAACTAAAGACAGAAATGAAAGACAGAATGAGGGCAGACACTACTGAGCCACCAAGAAGCAAGATGTGAAAGAACTAGTAAGCTACTGACCATGTGGCAATACATAGATTAATATAAATGGATAATTTAAATGTAAGAGCTAATTAATAATAAGTCTAAGCTATCAGCCAAGCATTTATAATTAACATAAGCCTCTGAATAATTATTTGGTAACTGGTGGGCAGGAGAAAACCATCTGTTTACACACACACACACACACACACACACACACACACACACACTACACAAATACCAAATAAAAATTTAAACATGGGGCATGTGGCCCAGTGGTTTGGTGATTCCTCAGCACCTGTGAGGGTCTAGGGTCAATATTCAGTACTGATAAATAAACCTAAGAAGCCATGTAAGTTCTGCACGATTATCACTCACTGGTGCTTTCCCTGTGTATTCTCTTGTATGAAACCTAACCGGTGGCACTTTGCTGACCATCTTGATGGCCCCAGAGGAAATGCTGTCTACTTCTCCCCAACTAAAATAGGCTCTGATGTAGGCTAGGTTGTCCCTACCTTCTCTTTATAATCAACGATAACCTTGCACTCACAATCTTCCTGCTTTTCCCTCCCAAGTGCTGGGATCACAGGTATGTACCACCATGCACAGCTAGGAAGTGCCATGTCTCAATACAGACTCCAAGGCCCAGGGCTTCAACAACTATCTAGGAGTGTAGATCATTCAGCCCAGTGGCATATGCTCCTAACTCCCCACCCACAGACCCAATTAGCACTTTCTCAGTGTGAATAGCAAGACACAGAGAACTTGGCCTGTATGCCTGCTGAGTGGGAATCTGAGGATCAAAGTTCAAATTCAGCCTTTGCTACCTGCTCCTGCCCTCAGGAGTGCCATGACTGTTCTATTTGATGAGCGAAAACTGGGGATGAGAAAGCGCTTTCCATACAGGGACATGGTGATATCTCCTGATGTCATATGTGAGGTTGGGCCGACTTCCCCTCCAGGACCCATCAGGTTGGTGAGTTCAGGGGCTGATGAACCAAGTCAGTAGAAAGAGAGCCACATGCTTACCTTCTTTGGGACCTGCAAGAGAGACAGAGAGAATAATGCATATTTGCCCAGGCAGCTGGGGTAGTAAATTCTTAGGGAGGATACCCAGGGAACAAAAAATGGGCAAGACCTATCCCAGTGGACAGACAGGGCAGAAGTCTCTGTCCCTGTAACTTCCTGGACCTCTGTTCCTTAAAACAGCTGCCAGGTGGCCAATCTCAATATGACAAAGTCCAGAGATGTCAGAGACTCCATTTCATCTGCTGCCAGGAGTTCTGGGTATAGGCCAAAGCTGTGGCCTCCCTCTACCCTGGCAAGGGGGATCTAGAAGTTTCCATCTCCATCTTGAAGCAGAATAAAAAGCAGGGGAAGTTGGGTAGTGATGGTACATAGCTTTTTAAATTAATTTTATGTGTAAGACTGCTCTATCGGCATGTACATCTTTATGCCAGAAGTAGGTATCAGATCCCACTATAGATGGCTGGGAACCACCATGTGGTTGTTGAGAATTGAATTCAGGGCCTCTGGAAGAGCAGCCAGTGCTCTTACCCACCAATCCAGCTCTCCAACCCTGGTGGTTCACACCTTTAATTCCAGCACTTGGAAGGCAGAAGCAGGCACATCTCTGAGTTTGAGGCCAGACTGAGTTCTAGGACAGCCAGGGCTACATGGACAAACCATGCCTCAATAAACCATAAAAACAGCAGCAAAAGGCGGCAGGGAGGCACAGAGTAAGGCCTAGAACAGATGGTGGCTGTGCAGCAGACCCTTCCCACAAGTTCCACAGGCCTCTGCTCACACCCTTACTCCACAGAATGCCCCACTTTGTTCCAAAGTTGAGCCCAAAGTCTGACTCCAGAAGCTGTGGTCATACAGCAATCAGCCCAGCTCTCTCTTCTCCAGAGCAGCATCCCACGTTCTAGGAGAAGAGAGAATTCTAGAACCTTCCTTTCCTGGAACCAAACACCTTTTCTGCCCTCTCTGCAGCCTTGGAATTCAGCAGCTACATATAGAAGCTTCTTCTAGCACCAAACTTCTGGGGCCCTCAGGATATGCCTCAGGTGATCCCTGGTACAGAGGGAGGAGGTGAGCCCACCCCGCAGGCTAACCTCATACACTTCGAAACCAATGGGCTCCAGTTTACGGCCAAAGCGGCGTTCCCGGCGGCGGTTCTTTTGCATGAGTGCCAACAAGAAGCTACAGCCCAACTCTCTAGTCTCTTCATCTTCATCATCCACCTCCTCCAACTTTATCTTGAACTGGGGGTTCAGCCAGAAGGTAGCTGCCGGAGGAGAGGGGGGATCAGAGGCAGGCAGGGCAGTTGGCTTCCGAGCTTTTCCTGCACATCCCATGTCTACCTATTCATGAACTCGCTCAATACTGCAGTTCTGATGCCCCGAGTGTAGAAGACAGGAAAGCAGATGGGTAGGATTCTCTCTGTCTCTCTCTCTCTGCCTTTAAGTGCTTGTCTTCCAAAGCTGAAGTGGGTGAATTATCAGAATTACTACAAAAGAAAAGTTTCAGACTTTATTGTAACTCACAGAGCGCTGGTGTACTCAAGGCCCTGGGTTCTAAAAAGAGAAGCAAGCTGCCTGCCATAGGCTTGGGATAGTGACAGCAAGCTGAGCCTCAAAGGAGACCACCTGGTTTTCTCAGTGTCTTTCTTTTCACATTTTTTTTATTATGAATAAAGTCACATTTTCTATCCATGTATATCCTTGTTCAAGGTCCCTTCTCCCTCCCACCCCCTCCAGTCACTCTTTCTTCTCCACATCTCCCCATCTCCTCCCCAGCAAGGGCAGGAGGTCCCAAGGTCCCAACATGGCTTAGTTCAGCATCCACTCCTGGCAGATCCACGTTCCTCACCCCAACAACAAGATTGAGTCAGGTTCTCAGTGTCTTTACAAGAAGCTTCGAGTCTGGTGCCTTACACCAGTCAGCCATCCAAGTTGGGCATGGTGGCATATATGTGCACACACACACAAATATGTATTTTGTTTGTTTTTAATTTTGTATGTATGTGTGTGTGGAATGTGCATGTGAGTGCAGTTCCCATAGAGGGCAGAAGAGGGCATTAGATCCCCTGGGGTTGGAGTTACAGGCTGTTGTGAGGCACTGATATGGATCCTGGGAACTAAACTGGAATCTCCAGGGAAAGCAGTGTACTTTCTTAACAAGTGAGTCATCTCTCCAGCCCAACAACAACAATAACAACAACAAAATTTAAAGACATTTTAAGTAGAGAATATGAGCCCCGATGACAGGTTTGAGAATGTGATAATCATCATTACTCTACAGATAATCCAAGCACATGTGATTTAATTTACAGCAAGCAAAAACAGGTTAGAATTAAAATACCATCTTATAAAAAGAAGGGCAAAGCCAAGGAAGATGTTCTAAAATCTTCCATTGTTTAGAAGACCAACTAGCCACAGAGTGTGTGATTGGGCTGTGGCTCCAATGGCAGAGTACTTGTATCACATATGTGAGGCCCTAGGATTGAGCCACAGCATTTTTAAAAATATTTTCTTATGTGAATTGGTGTTTTGCCTACATGTATAACGGTGTAAGGGTGTCAGATCTTGGAATTACAGACAGTTGTTAGCTGCCATGTGGATGCTGAAAATCGAACTCAGGTCCTCTGGAAGAACAGTCAGTGCTCTTAACCACTGAGCCATCTCTCCATCTTGAGCCACAGCATTTTTAAAAACTAACAACTACAATAAAACAAACAGGAAATCTAGACTTGGAGGCATGCGCCTGTAATCTCAGTACTTAGCAGTAGACAGGAAGAAATCCAAGGTCATCCTAGTACATCTCCAGCCCAAGTTTGTCCTGGGTTACATGAGACTCTGTGTCTCAATGAAACAAAACAAAATGCATTAAGCATGTTCTTGAGACATTCAAATGCACAGTTGGAAAAACTCAGACAGACGACTGCTGTGAACTTCAGGCCAAGCTGAACTACCGAGTAAGTCCCTGTCTAGCTGGGCAGCAGTGGTACACACCTGTAAATCCTAGCACTCAGAAAGCAGAAATAGGCAGATCTCTGTGAGTTCAAAGCCAGCTTGGTCTACAGAGCTATTTCTAGGACAGCCAAGGCTACAAAAGAAAACCTGTCAAACAAGAAAGAGAGAGAGGAGAGAGAGAGAGAGAGAGAGAGAGAGAGAGAGAGAGAGAGAGAGAGAGAGAAGAAAGGGAGAGAAGAGAAAGTAAATAAACTGAAATAGAAAGTAATATCTTAGGCTGCTGCGATGGTCAGTGGGTAAAAGTGGTTGCTGCCAAGCGTAATAGCCTAAGTTTGAGCCCTAGGACACCCTGGGGAAGGAGAAAACCCACCCCTAGAAGTTCCTCTGACCTGCATGTGCCCACATTGACACATTACTTCAAATAAAAATAAATGTATTTTTTTAAGGAAAAAAATTGGGATGCTGGAGAGATGTTTCAGTGTTTAAGAGCACTTGCTGTTCTTTCAAAGTAGTCAGATTCGATTCCCAGCACCCACACAGCAATTCACGGCCGTCTGTAACTCCAGTTCCAAAGAATCTGACATACTCTTACAGACATAGATGCAGGCAAAACACCAGTATACATTAAATAAATAAATCTTTAAAAAATTTAAACTAGACTATTTTAAAATCCCTTATGGGGCTTGAGAGATGGCTTGTTAATTACGAGCACTGACTGTTCTTCTAGAGAACCCAGGTTCAGCTCCCAACATCCATTGGGAATTTACAACTGTCTGTAACTCTAGTTCCAGGAGATCTGTTGCCCAATTCTGGCCTCTGTGGGCACCTGGCAGGCATGTGGTACGAAGATATAAATGTAGGCAAAACAGTCACACATGTCAAATAGATACACAGACAGACGGAAGTTAAAATAAATTCACAAATGGGATGGGGACTGTTGGGGATGTATCTATCTCAGTGCAGAGCACTTCCTCTGTACACAGGAGGCTGAAGGCGTCATCCCTAGGACTGAAACAAAAGAGGCTAATCTTCAGGAAAAGGAAAAAGCAGATCCAATACCTATACATTCTACCAAACAAACTATCTTTCCTTGTGAAAAGTAAACACTTCTAGAAAACACAAAGGAAGAAGCTGTTTTGATAGAAAAGAGAGCATCACAGCAGTGTGGTCAGTGTGAGCAAAGCTCAGTCATGAAAATTGCTTTATGAAAGTTCAGTCAAAGAGCTGGAGAGATGGCTCAGCAGTTAAGAGCACCAACTGCTCTTCCAGAAGACCTAGGTTGATTATCAGCATCCACGTGGTGGTCAGAACTGTCTGTAACTCAAGTTCCAGGAAATTGGTTGCCAGATTCTGGCCTCCATGGGAACCAGGCAGGCATGTGGTACATAGATATACATGCAGGCAAAACACCCATACCCATGCACAATATGTGAAACTAAAAACGTTTATCAGGGAGAAGATGTAGCTTAGTTGGTAGAGTGTTTGCATTGAGTAGACCCTCTGCACAGAGCTCCAGGTCCCATCCCCAGTACCTTATAAACCATGCTTGGCAGAGAATACCTATAATCTCAGCCCTTGGAAAGCAGAGGAAGGACAACTATGAATTCCAGGCCACAGGAACCCTGTCCTTAAAAAATAAGTGAATGGGGAGGCAGGGATGTGGGTCTGTGGCAGATCACTTGCTTAACATGTCCCTAGATTCAATCTGTAGGACCACAGAGCGACAACAGAACCTCACACAAGCTCTTCACTCCCCAACCACCCAAAAAGTTTGCAACAATGACACCTCCAACAAATACGTGTTGCTGGGGCTGGGGAGACACTACACAGGTAGATGCCACCAAGCATGACAATCTGAGTTCCATCTCCAAGTACCAGGGTGGAAAGAGAACTAACTTCCACAAGTTGTACTCTGACCTTGTATGTGAATCCCTCCCTGCCAGAGTAGATAAAATATCATGAAATTAAGCAACAACAAAAAGACAAGCCAAGTAGGGTACCCCTTAATGACAAGTACTGTACCCCTTAGTGACAAGTAGGGTACCCCTTAATGGCAAGTAGGGTACCCTTAATGGCGGCTCCTATTTGCTTTACTCTTCTAGACATTGTAGGAGGCAAGAAAAAGTTACAAAGTAGGAAGAATATTATTTGTTGATTGTCAATTAGTAAATTACAAGAATCTAGCAAGAGATGAGTCTGGATACAAAATACATTTAAAGGGGAAACTGTGCATTATTGTATTCATAAGTATTATTTGAGAGGCAAGAGTTTACTTATGTATTTATTTATTTTTTCTGAGACTGGGTTTCTCTGTGTAGCTCCGGCTGTCCTGGAATGCACTCTGTAGACCAGGCTGGCCTCAACTCTGAGATCCACCTGCTTCTGCATCCCTAGTGCTGGAATTAAGGATGTGTCCTACCATGCCTGGCTCAAAAAAATGTTATTTTTAAAAGCTATTTTTAGGCTGGAGAACTGGCTCAGTGGTTAAAAATAATGAGTGCTCTTTCAGAAGATCTGAGTTCAATTCCCAGCACCCACATGGCAGCTCACAACTGTCTGTAACTCTAATCCCAAGAGAGCTATTGCCATCTTCTGGTCTCCACAGACACCAGGCATGCATGTGGTACACAGACATAGGTGCATATAAAACATCCATGAGCATAATATAAAAATAGAAAAAATCTTACTATATACAAATATGTCAAAATCCAAAAATATATAAACTCTGAACCACTTCTGATACAAGTATTTTGGATAAGGCATACACACTCCGTTTGTGCTTAGTAGAAGTACACCAAGAGCTAAATCTCAAAAGATGTACAAACTCTTTAAAAAATTCTATTTCCTATAAAGGCATAAGGACCGAATAAAGGACTGGGACAGCCCCACCGCCCAGCACCCTCCTCCTCTCCTTGCTGACAGGCTCTCATGCAGCACAGGCTGGCCTCAGACTTGCTCTACAGCCAAAACTGGCTTTGAACTCATGATCCTCCTGTCTCTGCCTCCCAAGCACTGGAATGACAAACATGAGTTGTCACAAGGAACAGTTCCTTTTCAATGAAATGCAAGGTCTCTGGATGACAATAGAAAAGAGATGTAGGAGGTGGCGAGTTCCCAGTGGGATGGTGGCAACCATGCAAAGTGCTTACCAGAGGTTTGTGGCTGTGAATTTATAAGGAGAACAGCCTCAGTTGTGGCTTTTTTCCCCAGCCACATTCATGAATTCTGAATCAGTAGAAAGCTTGGTTTAACTGGGATTGTAGTTGTGCTGAGTAACAGGAGCAGAGGGAGGGAAAGACAGGGAACTAGATGTTTGTGGGGTCAAGATGAAAATGAAGGATGGCAGGATGGTCAGTGGATAAAAGCCACCAAGTCTGACTTCCTGAGTCAGATCCCCGGGACTCACATGATGGAAGGTGAGAACCAACCCCGAAAGTTAGACTGCCACATGTATAGACATACCCCCATAAAATATATAAATATAAAAATTTTAAATATATTAAAATGAGCCATATGGTGGTGGCATTGGCCTTTAGTCCCAGCACTCAGGAGGCAGAGGCAGGCGAATCTCTGAATTTGAGGCTGGCCTAGTCTAAAGAATGAGTTCTAGGACAGTCAGGGCTACACAGAGAAACCCTGTTTCAGAAAATAAACAAACAAGCAAGCAAAGCAACACAATTATATATGTAACACACATACATATATATGATTCATAACTGGGTAAGAAGACTGGGCTGCATCTCAATCTCAATTGGTAGAGGGTTTGTCTAGCATTGACACAGCACTGGTTTCCATCCCTAGCACCATGTAAGCCCTGAGTTGTGATGCCCGCCTATAAACTGAGGCAGACAGGAAGATCAGAAGTTCAAGGTCATCCTTGACTACATAATGGAGCTCAAGGTTAGCTTGGGCTACATGAAACCTTAACTCAAAAAAAAAAATCAAAACAAACCAAAAATGAGAACAAGAGATGTATGCAAAAATGAGAGTAGAATAATTCAGATTGACAGCAAGAGCAGTTAATTTCAAGAGACTGAGGCCTGGGCAGGGCCAGATGTATTTTCAGATTAAGGTGAATAGTGAATGGTAAAGTCCAGAATGTTCTGTGGTGGGGCAGGGTGAAGCTGGAGTAAATGAAAAGGTTGATTAGTGTGTGTGTGTGTGTGACAATGCAATCGACCACATGCCACAATAGCCATGACAGTCACCCCTTTATAAGAGGGAAAAGCAAGAGGACAGGAAGTCAGTGGATCAGGAGAGAAGGGTGCTGGATGGAGGACTGAGCAGCAGATGTTTGAATAACAAGGTTTTCTTACCCAGGCCCCAGGCAGTCAGTCCAGCATTGCCCTTGGGCACCGTAAGGACATTAAGGATGTATTCCTCAAAGCTAAAAGCATAACTATCTGTCTCCCAGAGCACAGAACAGGCTCAGCCAGGTGACCCTGCCCACACCTCTGCCCTGTCTCCCGGTGTGCCTCTCAGCTCAGGTCACCTGGGTAGTTCCTGCAGCCTCCGGCAGTGCTCCCACGGCGCCAGCTGCCCTCAAAATATGTAGTATTCCAGTTCCGGAGGGTCCTGCTCCTAAGGGCATCAGGTGTGAGGTTGCAGATCTCCAGGCGGCTGAACTCATGCAGGAAGTCTCCAAATGACATCCTGAGGACCAAGGGCAGAGGTTAACTCCAGTCTCCATTACGAAAGGGGCTTTAAGGGAGCACGGAGAGAAAAGGGTAGCTCACCAGAACTCTCCGTCCTCCATCTTGACCCTTAGTCGGTCTCGTTCACGGGGGTCCACTTTGTTCCACTCTGAGGAGCTGTGGGAAGAGGCACAGCACAGCCAGGGCTGGGCACCACTGACCTATCTAACTTCTGTCCCTGGGTCCTGTCCAACCTGGCATGTTTTCCAAAGCCCAGATCGTGAGGCTTTTTCTAGGACCAGCCCTCTTGAGGTCCTTATAGGTCCCTCTTCTTTTTGAAACAGGTCTCACTACATAGCTACCACACTCCTCCCCTTTAAAGACTATGTAGCCTAGGTTGAGCTAGAACTCACTGTGCAGCCCAGGCTAGCCTGAAATTCGTAAAGAATCTTCTGCCTCAGCTTCCTGAGTACTGGAATTACAAGCATAAACCACCACATCAAGCCAGGAGAGTGTCTTGTCAAGGTCAAATCAGATGCCCTGAGTGTATCCACAGGCTGCCCCAGTTTCCACAGCCTGTGTAGCCTCTGCCAGGGCAAAATCCTAAAGGAGTACACATGATGGGGCCCCTCTACTTTAACCCAGTCCACCTCCAGCAATCTGGGGTCCAGGCAGAAATTTCTCTCAACTTCCCCCTCCCCTCCAAGCAGCACCCGATGTCCCACCCCTTACTTATCACTCCAGGGTCCGGTCCACTCCACCTGACCCCAGGGGTTCCGGATGCGGATCAGGTTTACCAGCTGGCCCTTGTAAGTCACCTGTTCCCCAGAGCACACATCAATGCCATGCCCTTTGACCCACCTTCTTTACCACCTCACCCTGCTTAGTACCCACAGCTCACCAGGGCCACATAGTCAATACACCCTAAAGCCAGTTCTCTGAGAATTTACAGCCCATCAAGGCAGCCATACATATGAACTGGAGTCGTTTGGGATAAGCATCAATGCATACCACAGGATGGTGATGAAGGAAGGTCAAGACAGGAGAAATACCTCCCACAACCCAGGTCAGATGCCAGGAAGGCATGGGGGTGGGAAGCACTGTGCAGGACAGGCCCTGCCCAGGAAATACCTGCTTGGCATCCGTCACAGAGTATGCATGGCCTTTCACCAGGTGCTCAAAGGTTCTAGTCTCCCTATCCAGATCACTGGAGTCCTACAGAAGGAAACATGCACTGTGGTCAGAAGACGATGTGTTATTCCTGCTTGGGGCATTCATGGGGTTCACACAGTCCTTCTTACACATACAATCCACGCAAAAGTTGATGGGAGAAACTGTCAGAGACACCTATCCCATCTATTCCATTGCTGCATACAAATGCTGCTCCTCCTGGGGAACAGGGCCAATCCACCTCGATGATGCTATCACTATGCTGTCACTGGCTTATACACACACTTATAATCAAGCTCACCTCAAGAGACACTCAATGCCAGAACAAAGCAGGGGGTGGGGAGACACAGCTCCAAATAGGGCTAAACTTGGACAGTCACATAGCTCTTAAAAATGTTTATTTTATATTGAACTGTAAGTCTCTCTGTGTGACTGTGTTGGTATGTACTTGTAAATGAAGATACCCTAGCAGCCAGAGGCATCAAATCCCCCTGAAGAGGGAGTAATAAAAAAGTTGTGAGTTATCTGGGTCCTCGGAACTGGGGTCTTCTCCAAGAGCAGTATGTGTTCTAAACCACTAAGCCATCTCTCCAGCCCCATAGCCAACCTTTTTGACATTGCCATTTGACATTGACATTGCGTGGCATTGCCATTCACAAAGGTCACACTCAGTTAAGTTACAGATTTTCAAATCTCAATGTTTGAAGTAAATTTCTGAGATTTTGTGTTAATTCCCAGTACTTAACTGCAGACTGTCTGTATCTCTAATTCCAGGTGATCTATCTCCTTCACACAGGCATAATGCAGGAAAAACACCAATGCACGTAACATGCAAATAAATGATTTATCAAAAAAAAAAAATAAGGGATGGGAACAGAGGGGAGCAGAGGGACAAGTCTGGGGCACAGCCGAGGCCAGAGGTTTGAAGATAAGAAAGAGGTGATGGGTGGGGCGGGTTTTGTATCCACAACTCACAAACAGGTGTGTTGGGGGTAATATCTGAGCAGGGCTGAGGATGAGATTAGGGTTAAGCAGAGAAACTTGAGTATCACTCACAATAGCGCAGCCCAGCAAGGAACCTCGCTCCAGGGCCTTCAGAATGATCTGGTAGAGGTCCTTGGGTGCCCTGTCCAGATCGTACCACTCGGAAACACCACCAGTAAAGTCCTCACTGGCCTCTGAGGTGCATCCTCCCGTAAGGGCCTCATAGCTGCCGTTCACCCTGTAGGCAGTTTCAGATGAGTGTGGTAGAACCAAATAAGAGGGCCAGGAGCACCCTTCCATCCCTAGAGACTGAAGATGTGCCCTGGGGTTCCTACTCACTTGGCATAGGCCTTCTCAAGCAGGGCACTCCAGAATTCATTGTGTTGGGCAGAATGCACAAACACCAAGTCCCCATTCTGGGTTGGCAGTAAGTCATCCACGACCACGTCCAGCCACTCCCCATACTGCCACAGCTGTGGGGGAAGGGCAAAGTGAGCACCTGTTCTGGGGGCCCCCAGGCCTCAGCTCCAGCTTCAGCTGGGCATGCATGCATGCATCTAGATCCATATGCTGAGTACATGTGTAACACACATACATTCACAGAAGCATGTCTTTGTCTACTAGTCAGTCAGTGTCCTCAGCCCCAGCTACCACAACTATAGATAGACACCTTTAATCTCGGCACTCGGGGTGATCCCTGGGAATTCAAGGACAACTTGATGTACATAGCAAGTTCCAGGACAGCCAGGGCTACATAGTAAGACTGCATCTTGAAAAGGAAACAATTCCACAAAGCCACATTTGGACCATGGAGATGGTTCTGGAAATAAAGGTGATTGCTACCAAGCCTGAGAATTTGAGTTCATTTCCAAATCCACATGGAGAAATGGAAGAACTGACTTCCACAAGTGTCCTTCAATCTTTACACACCAGACACACATACACAGTTAATCCTCATACACACACATACAACCACATGCACACGTGCATGCACACATGCAAAAATAATGAATAAATGTAATTAAGAATCTTAAATGAACTTAAATGACTTGCTTCTTGTTATTATTCCCTAATTATTAGTGGAATGTTTACACTGCTTTAGGTCTGATCCTCAGTTTCCCTATCCAGAAAAAGAAAAAACAATTTTAGTTTCCCAATAGGAAACTAAGACAATGCTGGCGACACCTAAAACTCAAGAGTAAAATGGAACAAGGCTGCCCTTCAGATACGAGAGGGCGAGGGCGAGGGCAAGGCCTCCAGCCCCTGTTCTTTCTCAAGGTAACCCCTAGGTGCTTATCCCTCTTACTTCCTCCCTAGTCTAAGCCTGAGCATGGGTTTAGGAGGGAAACGTGGACTGAAAACATTGGGCCCAGGCCCTCTACCGCAGATGGGCTCGGCTGGTTCCCCAAATCATGGGATTTACCCCAGAGATGCCAAAGGACTCGCTACCCCAGGTAGAAGGGGTGAGGTGCAGCCTAGGGACAGAAGTTTCTAAAAGCCAGTAATTGTCACTGGGAGAAGCTCATAATGGCAAGGTAAGAAGCCCATTGAAGGATCTGGGAGGGGAACTGAGTGGACCAATCAGAAAGCTGGAGAGGAGTTGAGGGAAGAGGGCCGGAAAGGGTGATAAGGCTACATCCTACGGACTAGAGCTGGGTAGATGTGGGGAGCATACAGGCCATTTCTTCCTGGCCAGGGCAGAGGAAGACGCCCTGATTAGGCAGAAGGAAGGAACAGAGACTCCAGGAATGTCCTGAAGGCCTTGACAAAGCCTTTTGGGGTGTGTCTCTCTCAACATCAGCTCCTGTAGAATTCGTTCATATGACATATATATATATATATATATATATATATGACTTGGAAAGTGGGTCATGTCGGAAACATCAGGAGAAGGTGGTTCAAGTCCCATGTCTCTTTTCTCCTCAACTCTGTCAGAGCTTGCCAAAGCCAGGGAAGTTGAGAAAGGAGAACTGACATGTCATGAAGACAGCCACGAGTTTTCCTCAGCAGAATACTCCAACTTTAGCTGGGGATACTGAGGCATGGGTGAGGAAAAAGCAGTCTTTCTTCTTCCACATACTTTCTCCACTAAGCACGACCTTACCTAGGAAGACTGCCAGGTGAAATACCTGCCCGACTATTCACACATGACTGGCCAGAGATGGCACTGAGAGGTCAAATACCTGCCAGAGGGAGGGCTGTTCCCACAGGTTGTGGCCCCGGACACCCCAACTTCACAGTGCTATGGGCCATCCTTTCACACCTCCCCAATGTCAGCTATGGCTCCACTCCAGCTGGGGAGGGTGCAGGGCCTGCCCTTTACCTGGAAATGAAAGATGCCAGCATATCCATCCTGGAAGCTCTGGCCATAGGGAACCACTCGATGCAGAAGGGTCTTGTTGAGGGTCAAGGAGGCAATGGCAGAAAGGAGCCAGCAGTCCCCTGGGATAAGTAACAGCCTGATTAGACTTGCCTGTGGCTCTACTCAGGGAAGGGAGGTGTTGTGTATGTGGGATGCTGGGGACAACCTGGGATGATGTACCCTTCATCTCCCTCAGTTTACAGAAAAGACCTGGGAATCTGAGCAAACCAGCACCCATGCTGAAAGCCAAAGCCTGTCGGGGCCTGCAGGAGGAAGGGGCTGCAGGAGGGAGGGGCTGCAGGAGGGAGGGGCTGAAGCAGTGTCCAATGGAACGGGAATGGGGAGCTACAGCGGGAAAACCACCCAGAACCCTATCCCTGGGGACCTACCCAGTGCTCCCTGGCAGATGTCTGTTCGGGTGGCTCCATCCTCGATGAATCTGGGGTTTGACATCAGCTCCTACAGGACCCACAGGTCTGTTCCTGGCCAGTTTCTCCTATAAACTGGCACTCCAACCACCCAGACGCCACTTATAACTGGGCCCCAGTCCCATTCCGCACTCATCATGAGAGTCAAGTTCCACTCAGTGAGGCCTTCTTACCGTAGGACGCTTCCATTTGATGCCACGGGTCTTAGAGGACTTGGGACCCAGTTCTTCGTAGCCTAAGCTGTAAGGCCCCGCAGGGAAGGCCTCATCTCGGAAAAGGACCCCATTCTGCAGGCATTTTGCCCGCAGCTTTTCATAATCCTGGCCCATGTACTTGATGGCGTTTTCATGGCTGCCCAGGCCCAGCTCCTTGTCGCGTTTCCTTTGCACTTGGGCTGATACGCCGGTGCAGTACACAGGTGTGAACTCCTCGGCCATCCTGGGGGACACACGGTCCTGCTAGACACTCCAGCCTTCCCAGGAATAGAACACAACTCCTGCCTGCTAGCACTTTCCTGGACCTGTCCATTTCTCCCCGAACATGGCTTCTCTGCTTCACTACCCCCCTTACAGAGCCTGGGACCCTCTGCCACTTGTTACGCTCCCCGAATCCAGAAAAGAATGCCCAGTTTCTAAGTACACTAGCCATCAACTCTCCATTTTCCTATTCCCACTATCCAGTCAGCTATCCTGGCAGGTGATGTAGGAGGGAGGCCAGCCCACAGCAGTACTCCAGGTAAGATCCTGTTTGCTTGCCTGTAAGCTCCATCCACAAAGTTGCCAAGCATCTAGCTCATTTGCCCTTTCCCGCAGTTTAGGAACTGAATGAAAACTCCAGGCACTGACGGCCCTCCACAGGCTCCTGAGACAGGCTGAGCATCAGAGCACTGGATGCTGGCTCAGCTCCAAGCTCTAAGGTGAGCACCTGCTCTGAGCAGCCTTCTGACCTCTAGCCCTCACACAGGCACAGAGGGGACCTGAACCAGGGGCCGATCAGCAACAGCACCCTAGCCTCAGAAGCAGTGGCCTGGGTCATACTACCGCAGTCTGGGCACCCAACTCCTTACCTGGGGGAGAGGGGTTTGTGAGAGAGCTGCGATCCTGCCGCTGGTTTCCTTAGAGGCAGCTCAGGGCAGGGCCCAACCAGGAAGAGCGCTCCTCCCCGCTCCTGCCCGCCCTCCTCCACCGCCCCTGGGGTTTAGTTCCTCCCTCTTTGGTCCTCCACCTACTCCAGGGGCTTCTACCCCCTTCCCTCTAGGTTCTCTCTTATCTCTCCCGCAACGTTTTTTACTATCTCTTACTCAGGGTGTCTCTCGGTCCCTCCCTTCTTTTGCAGGCTCTGAGCCAACTCTGGGAGAAGACAAATTGCTAAAAAGAAGAGTCCCCCACCCCCACCCCCGGAGCTGGACGACTGTCCGGGTGAGGAAGGTTGGGTTGAGACAGAAGGGCAAGCCAGAGGGAGGGCAGGGCAAGGGGTATTTTTAACTAGGGCTGCAGGTCGAGTTGCAGGGCCGCCGGCCGCACCCCACAGCTCCCTCCGGGAAGGTTTTGGGGACGGTCCCCGCTGTGGCACAGTCTCCGCCGCCCCGATCGGCCTCCTGCGCCTCCTGGGTCGCAGCTGTCGGTCCTCTAGCCCAGCCCGCAGCAGAGATTACCTCCTGCCGCTGCAGCTGCAGCTGGGTGCTAGCGGACCTCTCCCAGATGCCAAGCAAACGGCAGCCCCACCCCAAGCCTGTCCCTGGGCCAGCTCCCAACCACCGCATCTTAAGACGCAGGCCTGCAGAGCGGTCTTTGCGCATTCCCTGCATGGCCTTAGGTAAATTCGCGCCTTGATTTCCCTAACCATGCAGCGGAAGAAGAGAGACAATGGCCGCAGCCAATTTTTGTGTAACGTTCTTGGGTTTCTTGAATCCAGAACCTGAGAGCCATGGACATTCTGGCTTTCTCTCCTAAGCTCTTGGTCTACCCACCTGGGAGCATGGCCTTTATGGGGGTCAGCTGACCCGGGAGAGAACAGCAGAGGCCCTGAGCACCAGGGCAGACCCACTTGGTACGGGCAGATTTCATCTGGCACACAAGAGATTAGAGAGCTAAGGACTTGGAGGGGCTAGGGCGGTCCCCAGGGCTCTTTCTAGATGTGGAGGCCACAGCAGGGCCAATGCAAGCTGCTTAAGATGTCAGGAGGAGGGGTATAGAGATGGCTCAGCGGTTAAGGGCACCGTCTGCTCTTCCAGAGGACCCGGGTTCGATTCCCAGCACCCACATGGCAGCTAACAACTGTCTGTAGTTCCAGTTCCAGGCAAGCACCAAAATAAATAAAGTTTAAAAAAAAATTTAAAAGATGTCAGGAGGAGCATTCATTGAATAAACAGTGCCTACATCTCCTGGGATTCTAGACACCTTGGCACTCCATCTCCTGGGATTCTAGACACCTTGGCACTCCAAAAGTTAAGAGTTAACTGCATCTGACTTTCCCTAAATGGGCACTCAGTACCTGGGCATTGCGCTCAACTGGCCATAAAATGGTGAAGACTCCAGGCCTCTGCCTTTATAGTTAATGAGGTGGAAGAGTTGGTCCATAACGCTTTCCTAACTGAAGCCCGATCTACTGCAGGTGTCAGTAGACGCTCTGATCAGACACTGGGAGGATAGCAGGCGTGGAGAGAAGCTTGCACCCATGGGATGTGTGTGTGCCTAAAAAAAAAAAAACCCAGGCAAGTGGAGAAACTAAGGTGCACCAGGTGTTGCTTAAGCAGGAAAAGGGGGGGCAGGAAAAGGGGGGCACGAGTGACGGGCTGGGCAGATCCAGGGGCTTAAATTTTTGTTTTATTTATTGAAAATGTATTTTATTTATGTGTGTGTGTGCACATGCATGAAGTAGCCACAAGAGGGCAAAAGAGGGATTCAGAAGTAGACTACAAGGGTGTTACTGGATCCTGTTAAATGAAAGAAGCAAATATAAAAGTGATTGTGTTTATCGGTGTACGTGTTACACAGTGCTTATGTTTAGGACAGCTTTTGGGAGTCAGTTCTCTTTCCACCTTGTGTGTTCCGGGTCACACTCAGGTTGTCAAGTTGGCAGCGAGCACCTTTACCCACTGAGCCATCCTGCAGACCTCCTTTAGAAAATGTCACCTTGAATGGTTCTGGATCTTAGACATCCTGGAAGATCCCCTCCCTCCCCAAAAAGACAATGACCAGATGAGTGATTACAAGAAGGTGGGAAGAGAGGGCTGGCTGGGTGGATCATGGAGCATTTTCAAGACTAAGAAGTGACTCTTTGTCTTTTTTCTTTTTTAAATATTTATTTATTATGTATTTAGTGTACAGAAGAGGGCACCAGATCTCATGATAGATGGTTGTGAGCTACCATGTGGTTGCTGGGAATTGAACTCAGGACCTCTGGAAGAGCAGCCAGTGCTTTTAACTTCTGAGCCATCTCTCCAGCCCAAGAAGTAACTCTCTGATGGTGTCAGTCATCGTGTCTTTGTATCTATAAACCCACAGGCAAGAATCACTAAGGAGGAAGCTGGTGGTGAACTGTGGGCTTCAGTTAATAACATTGTGTCTGGATTGCTGCAACAATTGTAACAAGTTGAGCTCATAATGTAAAATGGTGGGATTTGTTTGTTTTTCGGTTACTAAGGTCTTCTTGTTAGCTCAAATCCTTCCTACTTCCGGGTCCTGCAAGAGCTCCCAGACTTATGTTTCAACTCCAAGCACACACATGAATACTGCAACCATCTGTAATTCCAGTTCCAGGGTTCCAAAACCCGCTTCTGGCCTTGTGGGTACTGCCCCACAGGGTGCACATACATACACATATGCAAATGATCATACACATAAAATGAAAATAAATCTTTAAATTAATGGGGCTGGAACTAGGGTATAGCACTTACCTAACATCCAGAAGGTCCTCCATTCAATGCCCAGGACTGTGCTCTTAATCTCTGAGCCACCTCCCCAGCCCTGGAGGGAGCTTTCTATGAGCAGCCCTGCCTTGTCTCTCATTAGCATGAATCACACATGCTTTCCTCATGAATAATTCAAGGACTTGTGTGAAGGACAGTCTATCACACAGAAAATTGTGTGGGTTTTAGGATCCATGTGTTGGGAACAGAGTCAGAGTCCAATATATGTATACCATGTACATACATATGTGTATATCTGATACACATGCACCCATATATATGACTGTTAATATCTGGGCTTTTTTTTTTAAAAGAGGAGGCCATAAGAAACTTGTGAGGGACCATAGATGCCCATTGGGTAAAAAAACTACTTGCTGTAAAAGGCTTACAATGTCTTTGCATTCTGGAACCAATGATGGAAGAAAAGAACCAACTCCGGACCTCAACCTGTGACCTCCACATGAGTTCTGCATGTGCACGCGCGCGCACACACACACACACTCATGCACACGCACACACACACACTCATGCACACATTCATATACACATGTTTATATACACACATACACACACTCCTACACACATGCACACACGCTCACACACACACTCATGTTCCTACATTCACACACACACACTTATACACATTCATGTACACATTCATATACACACACTCACACACTTGTACTCACACACACTCATACTGACACACACTCATATACACAATCGTGCACACTTATATACACACACTCACACACTCATACTGACACACTCAAATACACACTCACACACATTCATGCACACATTCATATACACACTCACACACTCACACACTTATACTCACACACATTCATACTGACACACACTCATATACACAATCATGCACACTTATATACACACTCACACACTTATACTCACACACTCATACTGACACATTCATATACACACACTCACATACACACTCACACACATGCATAAACACACTCACACACATTCACACACTCATACACATATGCATACACACAGACTCATACACACATACACACATTCACACACACTCATACACACACTCTAACACACTTATATACATACTCACACATAGTTACACACACACTCTAATCATCCTCACATACACTCACATACTCATACATACTCTAACACACACTCACACACATTCCTACTCACATTCACACACATTCATACATGCACACACTCAGCACTCATACATACACTCATACACACACTCATATACACATACATACACTCATATACACACATACACACTCATACACACATATACACTAATACTAGACAACAATTTGAAACGTTAAGAAACTGTCATTGTTTCTAGGTTAACAAAATGGCTGCAGGTTGAAGTAGGATTCTTCAAAATGTACAGGTGGGGTTGTCGTGTAAATCAGTAGTGAGAGGGCATGCCTAGCAAGCACAGGGTCCTGGGTCCAGCCCCTAGTAACACATGCACATACACACACCCATGTGATCACACAAGCCTGTAATCCCAGTACGGGGGAGGCTGCAGATGAATAACTGGCCAGCCTAGGCTATACAGGAGTTTTAGGGAAGTGTGGACAAAGCAAGATTCTAGTCTTAGAACAAAAACAAAGAGGAAAGGAAGAGGGGGGGAGATAGGAGAGAGGGAGAGGAGGGGGGAGGGAGGGAGGGGGAAGAGGAGAGGGGGAGGAGGGAGGAGGGAAACACTTGGTGGTCCTCGTTTTAGCTTCTGATGTCCCAGCTCCGAGCTTTCCTACGCCTGCGCCTTGGGAGCCGCACCTAGAACCTTCCATAAAGTGCAGGAGTCACAGGCTTTGCCGCTGCCTCCGGCCTGCCATGGGACTGTCTTTCCATGAGTGTTCAGTTTAAATGGCACCTCCTCTAAGAAGCCTTTCTCTCTCTGTTGATTAATTTACTTTTGGGGTTAGTTTTGGAGGTTCTGAGGGTTGCGATATGGGCCCTACCATTGAGCTTGCACCCCCAGCATAGACATTCAATCTTTTGGGAGCTCATGTCTTTGGGGTGGGGGCTGTATTATAATAATTAATACAGTGCATTTGACTGCAGTCCCAGGAAGGAACCATGTCTCATTTCTTTGTTTGGGTTTTTTCAGAGTCTCTTGTAAGTCAGGCTGTTCTTGGATTCCTGTGTACTGAGGATGACTTTGAACTCTTGAGCTCCCCGTCTCTGTTTCCTGCGCACTAGAATGTCAGGTGGGCAGCACTTTGTCTGGTCACCACACTTCCTTCTTCAGTGCCGAGGATCAAGCCCAAGATCTTACGTATTCATAGCAAATGGTCTCCCGACTGGGCTCTACCCCAGCCCACATTGTCTCCTTTATAAACAGTCCTAACCCTAAAACTCTTTCTGGACAGGGTCTAGAACTGCTTTCCCTATGAGCTCTTGCAATGGGTCCCGACCCCGCCTCTCTGTTCCTCCAGTTCCCTCTACACCATAGCAGAGGGATGTCGCAGAAGGCAAGCTAGAGCTCAGGATGACAACTACTGGCCCCTGGTTGGAAAGGGCAGAGGTGGTACTGTCTGGATGCGCTGCCTCATACCTGCTCCCCCCCCCCACCATCCGGGGCTAAGAAACAAGCCAGGACCTAAGCAGTGGGTGTTCATCAGACACATGCTCCTTCAAGAGGCTGAAGCTGGAGTGAGATGTGTTCCGGATGAAGAGGAAAGAGACAGGCAGGGTCAGCATTGCCAACCTGAGGTTTACAGTCAGGAGCTCAGGTGCAGCGGGTGGCAGAGCATGGCTCAACCAAAATGCAAGCAAGCAGCCCTAGAGCCTGTCAGTGGATGGGGAAGTGAGGGGGGGGGAGAGATGGGGACAAGAAAAACCTGGCAAGCCCACACAGCTAGGGACCAGCAGAGCTGGACCCAGCTCACACGCCCCCCCTCCCTCCCATCTAGTGCTGATCTGAACCCGCTCCCTGCAGCTTCTGCCCTCTAACTCAGGGGCTGTAAGTGCCTGGCTCCGGTACTATCTGAGTGGACAAGACCGTCACACAGGAGGTTTCTAACCACTGAGAAACCATTTTGGTAGTGCTAACAGTGGACCTCTCGTAGCAGGGAGTGGGCATCAGCTGGACCCAGAGGCGAGGAACTCTTGACTTGAGAGGCTCCTTCCACCACGGTGCTGGCACAGTTACAGGCCCATCGAGCTGTCGGTCTCTTTGGCCATGACCTGAAAAGGGCAAAGGGGACTGTGAACAGGCTGCGGAGGCCCCGCCTTCCACACCCTGGGTAAGCAGCCCAGCTTCACCCCCGCATCGCAGCTCAGAAGCCTGCCTGAGCCCACAGAGAATCCTTCTGGCCCAGGAACTCTCCCATTTAAAGAATACCAAGCTTTCCCCGGGGCCCATGGGAAGGTCTCACGTGAAGGCTCCTCCACATCCTTTTCCATGTTATAGGAGGACAAGGGGTGTGTATGGCCACCCTCCTACCACCACTCAGCACCGGGAAGACATGACTGTGTGTACATTCCTGAACTTCAGGTTAGCAGTGTAGACCAGAGCTGAGGGCAGGAAGCGGGGGTGGTCAGAATGAGCTGGGGGAAGAAGGACTAGCATCGAGGTTAATTTACTCACAAGATATTTTGGTACAGGGAAGACATGATAAGGTGGAAGTCATGTAAGGTGGTGCAGGCTTGGAAGCCTAGCATTTCAGACAGGAGGATCAGGAATTCAGGTTAAAAAAAATTATGTAAACAGTTAGAAGCCAGCCTGAGTTATATGGGCTCTGTCTCAAAAATCAAATAAGCAAGTAAATAAAAGAATCATTAAATAAAACCCAGCACTCAGGAAGTCCAGGCAAGAAGACTGGTTGGATTTAAGGCCAGCATGGGCTAGTGAGACCCTGTTCAAAATAAATAAGTAAATGCATAAATAGCCAGGTGTGGTGTTGTATATTTATAACCCTGCTGCTGGGGAGGTGGAGACAGAGATTAAAAATTCAAGGCCATTCTAGGCTATGTATGAAGTTGGAGGCCAGCCTGGTATTCAAGACATGAGATTCTGTCTTTAAAACATACATACACACATACACATACACACACACACACTCACACACACACATGAATAAAAAAGAAGACACAATGAGGGAGGTAGGGAGGATTGCCTTCAAAGATAGGAATTTAAGGGTTAAAAGCGAGGTTCAGACCCCACCAATTTCAACCATCCCTGCAAGTGACCCGAAGCCGTTACTCCTGTGTCTCACCTTATCTGAAGTCTAAAAACAGGGACCCTTTAGAGAGAAATTCAGGTTGGTGTTTTCTGAAGTGGAGAAGCAGGTGACCCAGGCCACCCCCTTACTGATAGTGATATGATACACCAACTTCTAAACCACCACCAAAACCAGGTTCTGGCATGACCCTACGGTATGCCAAACTAGCCTCTGAGAGGAAGAAGGCCAAGGTCTCGGTTACCCGCACGGCAGGGCTGATCCCACTGTTCGTTCACACCTTTACTCCCTTGGGCCCATCTCATTCCATGCTAGTCCCCCAGGTGAACCCCATCTGGCCCCCCAGGTCAGGCCTGCAGCAAACATCAAGGTCTGCTCAGTGAAGCTGTGCTAAAAGGTGGCAGAGTTTTTGTTTGTTTGTTTGTTTGTTTTATGTTACTCTTGCTGGAAGGAGCAGGAAAAGGAACCCATTTTACAGAGACCTGAAGCTTCAGCAAAGTAAAAGTGGGGCCCTAGGATTACAAAGGCCCAAAAAGTCGACCATCCCCCTATTTACTGCTCCTGCTTTCTCTCTTGATAGGGTCTCACTATGAACTTAAGACCAGGCTGGCCTCCGACTCATAGATATTTGCCTAACTCTGCCTCCTCAGTGCTGGCATTAAAGATGTGTGTGTGTGTGTGTGTGTGTGTGTGTGTGTGTGTGTGTGTGTGTGTATTACCATGCCCAGTTTCTTTCTTTTAAAGCAGGCCTTCTTGTGGCCTGGAGAGACGGCTCAGTGGTTAAGAGCAATTTTTTGATCTTGCAGTGGACATAGACTCAGTTCTCAACACTCCCAGGGAAGTTCCCATCATCCCTAACTCCAGATATAGATCCAATGCCCTCTTCTGGCCTCCACAGGCACTAGGCATACATGTGACACACAGACATACATGCATGGTAAAAGCACTCACACAAACAAGCTAAAATAAATAAACCAAAATAATTTAATCATGTTGGGCAGTGGTGGCACACATCTTTAATCCCAGCATGTGGGAGGCAGAGGTAAGTGGATCTCTGAATTTGAGGCCAGCCTGATCTACAAAACAAGTTTTAGGACAGCTTGAGATACACAGAGAAACTCAAACAACAACAAAAACCCAAATAAAAAGCCAAAATAGGGGCTGGAGAGATGGCTCAGCGGTTAAGAGCACTGTCTGCTCTTCCAGAGGACCCCAGTTCGATTCCCAGCACCCACATGGCAGCTAATAACTGTCTGTAGTTCCAGTTCCAGGCAAACACCAAGGCAAATAAATAAAGTAAAAAAAAAAAAAAAAAAAAAAAAAAAAAAAAAAAAAAAAAAAAAAAAAAAAAAAAAAAA